>CABHPQ010001436.1:0-26259 GCA_902168405.1 Peromyscus aztecus | reverse complement strand
GGGGGGGTGCTCTTACCACAGTGGCCGAACGCTTGGCGTGGGAGGCAGTACAGGGCTGAGAAGATGCACCTGCAGAGGCGGCAGCTGTGGAGGGTCCAAGCTCCATGCTCCAGGGCGCCACAGTCTCTGCAGAGGCCGGGACAGGTCAACGTCGTATCAGGGTACCCCTCTCGCCCAGGCCAGTCCCCGCCCAGCCCACTTGTGCTCCACCCACCTGCGCCTCTGGTCGTGCTCGCAGTAGCGGCCGGTGAAGTGCGCAGGGCACACGCAGAAGCTGCCCAGAACGCAGGTGCCTCCGTTGTGGCAGCAGCGGGATCCGGGGACCACACCTGCAGGATGACCTGGGTCAGCAGCCCTAGTGGCCTCTGGAGCCCCCCTAGTCCCCTCCCGCAGAGGGCAGGGCGCCACAGCCTGGGAGGGGACCGTGCCTGCTGGGTGTGTTTGCTCGGTAAACCTCACTCTTTAGCGGAAAGCCGAAAAACAAGCTAGCAGGAATGTGGGCGGGGTCCGGGACAGCCCTTGACACCAACACTCCAAGTTGCCTCTTTTCACTCTCCCTTCCACAGCTAAAGTTGGCCTGTGACTTTGTGGACAGTGATTAACCACAGGCCTCCCAGGCAGGACCACCCATGGGTGTGATGACGCTAGCGCCACCTGGAGCCCCTGGGCGTGCTGGAGTTGCCCGAATGCTAGGGAGGAGCCTATTGCCTCAGCGACGGAGGAAAGCTGCTCCTTTTGCCAATGAAACCGTGAAACTTCAGAATAAACCCATCACTAAAACTTTTTATCGTTTTTAAAACTTGAAGGTGAAAAGATGCTCCCTGCGGTGTCTCCTTTCCCCCCTGGTTTATCCCATTTGCCATTCCCGGTACTCAGGACCCACTGCACAGGAGGGCACAGAATTGAGACTTACTCTCTCCCAAAGTCCTGGAGTCCGGAGGGGACTCCCGTGGGCGCCACCCCTCCTGGCTGCCATTCTCTCTGCTGGAATTGCTCACGGTCCCGTCCAGTGTCGCCCCTGGGAGCTCTGGAGACAGGGTATGGCTGACTTCTCTGGCGCTGCCTGGTTCTCTCTGATAGGCTTTGAAGAACAACAAACTAAGAGACTAATGATAACGGGAAAGCGAGGATTTTGTGACTTAGGACTGAAACTCAGAAGAAGAAAAAAAAAAAGTTACTTACTGTTTCCCTGATCGATGAGCAGTAACAGTACAGTCGTCAAGAACAGAGGCCTGGGATATTTAAAGGAAATCGTTGACGTTTCAAGTATACAGTCGGTATAAGCACAATTCACACATCAGTCAGGATAAAAAATGTATAGAACACTTATAACTTAACAAAAAATACAAGCACTGTAATCACTGTAACACTTGTAGATTTTGAAGATACAATTAGTTAGAAAGATTTTGAGATGAAAAATGCCCGAGAATGTTAACCCCCTAGCCTGCTTTCTAGTACCTGGGTAACTTCTGTCCTTACCCGGCTTGGTGCCTTTTCCAACTGACACCTAGGGTTGGTGAGTCCCCAAGCATCTGTGCCTGGGAATCAATAGCCACCGGAGTTGAAACTCAACGTCCTAGCCCTGGAGGAGTCCTTCCTCCTGGCCTTAGAGTCGCTATAGCAGGTCACAGGATGCACAAGCTTGCCAGACAGGGATGTCCCTGCCTTCTGCCTAGACCAGAAGACGACAGGGCTAGAGGAAGATCTGTGAGGCCAGATGCTGAAGCCCTCAGCCCAGGGCTGCTAAGCCATCCAGGCTTGAAGGGCTGTCCCTTAGACAGAGTCCTGCTGCAGAGGGGGTGGGGGTGGGGGTTTGGGAGGTGTGGCCAGGCTGCCTGCCCCCCAGTGCCATTTACAGCTATGACAACAGCAGGGTGGCCAATCCCTGATGGAAACCATTGGGGACCCAAACAACAGCCCTCCTTCACCTCACTAGAAAACAAACAAGAAAGTGAAAAGGTTGAAATCCCAACACGAACCCAAGAGCTTTCCAGGAGACAGGACGCCGAGACTATTGGACAGTCCCTGTACTGGGAGGTTTGGAAGGGCTCAGCTGGAGAGGAGAGCTGATCAGTGGGACACAGGAGCTGAGGGGTGCTCCCATGTGTCCTGTAGGCTGAACAGGAAGGCAGAGGGGGGCTCTGCAGGCTCTGCCTCCTGGGGGGCTTATTTGCTTGCACACAGGGAGCCTCCTCTGCCCTCTGCTGTGCACAGCACTCTCTGGGGGAGACAATGTTCTTCGCTGATGTCACAGGTGAGGAAGCTGAACCTTGAGTGGTTAAGCCCTTGGACAAGTAGATCATTGAGAAAAAGAATATGCAGACATTATGATGAGCCACAGCCCATCTGTGCATGGTCCCTTTGCCTGAGCAGAGATGCTGCAGGCTGCAGCCGGAATCACCAGAGTGGATGACCTGGGACTGCTGCTCCTCAGGTTTTCTGTCTGCTAAGATAGGACCTGAGTCCTATCCTTATCATAAAAGAGGACACTTTGCAATAGATGTGGTAAATTCTTCTGTGACTTTAATGTGGAAACTCATTCTTAAAAATATTGTTTCCTCCACAGTTGCAATAGTGTTCAGCACTGACTTTACTCATTTTTCCTTTAAATGTGAGCTTCATCAAAGAGGCTGTACCCAGGAAGGAATTGGTGAGCCTCCTCAGTCTGTGACCTCCCAGTGAAGGGCTCTATGAGCTTCCAGGAGAAGACAGAGACTGGCAAACACAGTGGGCAAAACCCACAGAGAGGATGGGGCCTCAGGACTTCAGGGAGACACAAAATTCACTTTTAAATGTAGTGTTTATTACTGGTAAAGAACACAGTTCAACTGCATGTACAAACAGGACATTTTATTGTTTCAAACCAATACAAACTTCTACATAATCCATACACTAAGGAAGTGAGGGTATTTCTTTGCAAGAAATGCAAAGAAAATTTGAAAATGGTTCACTATGCTGAGTTCTGAATCCCAGCCCTCAAGAGGAATAGGCAGGCAGATCTCTGAGTTTAAAGCTAGCCTGATCTACAGAGGGGGTTCTAGGACAGCCAGGGCTGCACAGAGAAGCCCTATCTCAAAAAACAAACAAACAAACAAACAAACAAACACAAATAAAATTGTTCATTGTGCAGAATGCCATGGGAACTTCCTGATAATACTCAAGGTTTAAGGAGCCATCTCAAATCTAATCTCTCCACACGATTTCTCTTACTAAAATTTTATAAATACATTTCAATGCATACATGAGAACTGGGGAGTTGATCCAGTGAATTCAGACTCACTGTGGAAGTGTGAGCCTGGCCAATCCTACTGCCTCCTGGGCTGAGTTTTCATGGGGTTACAAACAGCAGTTCTCAGATACTGTGGCACCCACAGGTCTGTCCTCCTGTTGTTTACCTGTGGCTGTTTGCTTGCTAGGCAGGAACTGTACCACCTGAGCCAATGCCCAGCTGCTCAGAGGAGGTGTGGAAGATCCACAGGAGGAAATGCCTCACCTGGCAGACAGGAATGAGAGACAAGGAGCAGCATGGGAGGCCCCACCTCCAGTGTGTGCTTGGGGTCCAGGGGCCTGAGCAGCATCAGAGGGAAGGCCCTGGGTGACAGAACTGCTGATAAACTTTCTCACTGCCCTGTCACTTGCTCTGCAGCAGGCCTTTGTGGTCCAGGCTGAGCCATTTACTCCCCATCAAAGGAGTTTGGCATGTCACCTCAGACAGAGCTGCTGAATGTCTGCCACCAAGGAGAGCCAGCAGGCAGAATGGCCTGGCCATGGCTGACTGGGAGAAGGGGAGAGGACTTGTCTCTTGTTATCAGTTGTAAAGAGATAAGGCTGGAGCCACCAATCCCGCCTCCTGGGGAGCATTCTATCTCACACAGTGTGTGGGAACTGGGACCTCCCTGGCCCAGGACAGGATGGCTTGCTGTCCCTGGCCCTCTTCTCAGCACTATCTCTGAGGAAATGACCTGATACAGAGTAGGTGTGAAGGATTCTCTGAGTTTGGGGTCAGAAGGCATGAAAAAACTTGGAATAAATGTAACCAAGGAACTGAAAGACTTATACAATGGAAACTTCAAAGACGTTGAAAACAAGAAATTGAAGAAGACACCAGAAGACAGAACGATGTCCCATTCTCATGGATTGGTAGGATTAATGCTGTAAAAATGGTCATCCTACCAAAAGCTGTCTACAGATTCAATACAATCTCTTTCAAACTCCCAATGCGATTCCTCACAGAATTGAAAAAAAAAAAATTCATATAGAAACGCAGAAGACCCTGGGTAGTTGAAACAATCCTGAACAATCAAAACACAATAGAGGAATCACTATCCCTGATGTCAAAATATAACTACAAGGCTATAGTAAAACAAACAAAACAACAACATCAAAAACCAACATGGTACTTACTGGCATAAAGACAGACACGCCGGGCGGTGGTGGCGCATGCCTTTAATCCCAGCACTCGGGAGGCAGAGCCAGGCGGATCTCTGAGTTCGAGGCCAGCCTGGGCCACCAAGTGAGTTCCAGGAAAGGCGCAAAGCTACACAGAGAAACCCTGTCTCGAAAAACCAAAAAAAAAAAAAAGACAGACACACTGATCAGTGAAATAGAAATGAGGACCCAGATACAAGCTCAAGCTCACATGCCTACAGGCACCTGATTTTTTTTTTTACAAAGAGATTAATAATAATAATAATAACACACACTGGGGAAAACACTGCTTCTTTAGCTTCTTTAACAAGCCATGATGGATGACTATCCAGATGTGGAGAGCCTACATGTAGCAAAATAGAATTTGATCCTCAACTCTCACCTTGCCAAAACTGAACCCCAGATGGATCAAGGACCTCTGCATAAGACCTGATACCCTGAATCTGATAGAGGATAAAGTAGGAAGTGAGTTTCAACTCACGGACCCAAGGAAGGACTTTTTGAAGGGAGCCCTTGTAGCACAGGCATTAAGACCAAGAACAGGCTAATGAGACCTCATGAAACTAAAAAGCTTCTTACAGCGAAGAACACCATTGTTCAAGTGAAGAGGCAATCTCCAGCCTCCAGAATGGGGGAAAATCTTTATGCACTATACAGCTGAGAAAGCGTTTGTGTCTAGACTATACATAGAACTCAGGAAACTAAACATCCAAAAAACATACCACCCGGTTAAAAATTGGAGTGTGGAACTAAACAGCAAGTTCTTAAGAAGAAATAAAAATGGCTAAGCAATCTTAAAAAAAAAAAAAAAAGTTCGCTATCATTAGCCATCATTGAAATTCAAATTCAAACTACTTGGAGATTTCAGCCTCTCACAATCAGAGTGGCTAAAATCAATAAAACAAAAGACAAAAAATGCTGGTGTAGATGTGGGGAAAAGAGAACCTGACTCGCTGTTGTCAGAAGTGCGAACTGGGAAAACCACTATAGAAATTAGTGTGGTTGGTCCTCAGAAAGCTAGGGTTGGATCTATCATGTGATGCAGCTTTACCAGTCCTGGGCATATTCTCAAAGGACTTTAAATTCTACTGCAGAAATATTTGGTCATCCATATCCATTTCTGTTCCAGTCACAACATATAAGAAATAGAAACAGCTTAGATACTCATCATTGGATGACCAGCTAATGAAAAAATGTGATCTATTTACACAAGGAAATGTTATTCTACTGCAAATAAAAATGAAATCATGAAATTCATGGGTACATGGAAGGAAATCAAAATAATCATTTAGAGTGAGGTAAAACCCAGAACCCAGAAAGGCAAATGCCACATGTTCTCTCTCATAGGTGGATCTAAGATTAAACAGTTAGATGTCGTGTGTTTAAAATTGAAGTTCCCAGAGAAGGCAGATTTCAAGGAAAGGGGGATCGAATATAGGAGGTAGAAAGAGGTCAGAGAAATGACAGGACACGGAAAATTCAATAGGGGGGTGTGGAGGAGTCAGGGAGGGGAAGAGGGGAGGGTTTTGTTCCGTTTCATTCTTCATTCCCTTATTTAGTTTTATTCAAACACACTTTATGGTTTTTAGGCAACTGTGAATAAGAACGTTTCCCTAATTTCTTTCTCAGCTCTCTGTTATTGGTAAACAGACAGCTATTTACATTTATGTTAATATAAGATATTAATATAAAGTAGTTGCAGTTGCTATGAAAGTATGTTAGTAGTTTAATTTCGTGTACGGCCTTACCCAGAGTTTCTCTGCTACATTATGCCATTCTATTTGCACAGCCTCCCCCCTGGGCCTCTCTGCTGACAGTGTTGATCCATGCTAAGAGTTTTCTGGTGAAGTCTTCAGTGAACAATATCATCTGCAATTTAGGTCTCTGACTTCTTTTCTTGTATGTGTCCCTTTTACATTCTTCTCTTGACACAGTGCTCCAGCAAAGACGTAAGTGTTGTACAGAATAGGAGCAGAGAGAGCAGATGCTCTGATCTTACTGTGACTTTGGTGAAAATTCTCCATTTACTACAATGCTGGGTATAGGCTTGTCATATATACCTTTTGCTGGTTGAGATATGTTCCCTCTATTCCTGGTTTCTTCTCATCATTTGTTATTTGTCACAATCCCATGACCTACTTCCTTCAGAAGAGGCTCCACCCTACAGATTCCATAACCTTCCCAAATGGTGCCACCATCCATCAAGCACAGGAGTCCATGGGAGGGGGTGAATTTTATTCCAAACCACAATAGGTTCTTCCTTAATTAATTGAGCTAATTTGAATTACTGAAATTTGTTTGACAAGAAATCTAGGTTGTAATTTGTATAACAATTAAGTTAGTAAGTGTATCATCTTAGTGTCCCTGAAGGAGAAGGTGACTCATCTTATAAACTTATAATTTGTACAAGAATGCACTTTGAGTCACTGTAATTGTTTTTCTGTGTTACTTTATGTCTAAAAAAGATCTGGAAGTCCTAAAGCTAACTGAGGAGCCAATTGATAGGCATATCATTTTTTTTTTATTAATTTACTGGATGCTAAAATTGCTGAACAAAGACAGCTAGAGCTAAGTGCCATTAAGGGTACTATTAAAACCTAATAGAGCAGAAGCTTCCTAAAATACACACATATACGAAAGTGACTTAAATGAAATCGCCAAATTATGGGGGAGACAGAGCCCCATGGGCCATCTATTGTCACCATATGAAGTTTCCAATACCAGGACTGGGTTACATCTAATTGAGTTATTGGCCCACGGGTCCCATGGGAACCCCCAAAGAACCTAGGCTGTTGCCAAGACTATAGGTTGCTCCCACCAATGGACGGCAAGACCCCATTACTGAAAACACCTACACAACTCAATAAACACAGAGAAGGCACTCTGCATGCTACCAAGAGAGAAACACCAACCCAGACACAAACCGTGTGATCCACACTGGCATCCTACCTACTAGACACACTGGTGCAGTGTGGCACAAAGCTTGTGGGAGTAACCAACTGTGTTAGCCACTGTCCTATGGCTGTGAAGAGACACCATGACCAACGCAACTCTTACAAGAGAAAGTAGTTAACTGGGGGCCTTGCTTACCATTTCAGAGGTTCAGTCCTTTATCATCACGGCAGAAAGTACTGCGGCATCACGGCAGAAAGTACTGTGGCAGGCAGGCAGGCAGGTGCCGGAGCAGTGGCTGAGAGCTCCATCCTGATCCATAGGCAGAGAGACTCTGGGCCTGGCATGGGCTTTTGAAACCTCAAAGGCCACCTCAGTGATTCACTTCCTCCGTTAAAGTCATACCTTCTAACCCTCTAATCCTTTCCAACAGTTCCATTCCCTGGCGACTAAGAATTCAAATGCATGAACCTATGGGTGCCATTATTAATCAAGCCACCACACCAACCAATATTTGATCTGACTCAAGGCCCACTCCATGCCTGCCACTGCTTAGATGACCTAGAACCGGAGACTAGAGGGCCCAGGGACCCAGAGAAAAACCACTGTTCTTAAAAAATGTAGCAACAGAAAGACTCCTAACGGCATTCTGTCACACTCATAGATCAGTGCCTTGCTCAGCCATCATCAGAGAAGCTTCCTCCTGCAGCAGATGGGAACAAATACAGAGACCCACAGCCAGGCATTATGCAGAGTGGGAGCCCTTGGAACACTGAGCCCTAAAAGGGATGTCTCCATCAAATCTCTCCCTGTAGGGCTCCTCCACGGAAGAGGAAGAAGAAAGCGTGTAAGAGCCAGAGGGGATGGAGGACACCAAGAAAACAAGGTCCTCTAAATCAGTAGTATCGAAGCATGTGTGAGCTCACGGAGACTGGGGCAGCATGCACAGGGCCTGCGTGGCTCTGCACCAGATGGGGTCCTAAAGCTGAAGTGAGAAGTGGACACACAACCTCATCCCTAACCCAGAAGCATTTTCCAACTGATAACTACGAACAAAAATTTAGTTTTCTCCAAAGAAGTCTCACTGGGGGAACAAACTACTCTTAAGGGTAGGCTACATGCCCAGCAGGAGATGGCCAGCAGAAAATGAACTCAGTGGCATCTTTGGAGGTTCCTTGTTTCATAATGTTGTCAGGGCTGAGCAAGGCACTGATCTATGAGTATAGAAGAGTGTCATTAGGAATCATTTTATTGTTTTTTTTATTAAATAGTAGTATTTGGTTTTTTTATTTTATCTTATTTTTAATACATATATATAAAATATGTAGAAATATACATATAAGATATATATGTGTGTATATATATTCTCTCTTTTTGCCCTACAGGTCCTTTGTGTATATATTCTAGTCTAGTGGGTTTTTTAAAAATATTTATTTATTTATTATGTATACAGTGTTTTGCCTGCATGCATGCCTGCAGGCCAGAAGAGGGCACCAGATCTCATTACAGATGGTGGTGAGCCACCATGTGGTTGCTGGGAATTGAACTCAGGACCTCTGGAAGAGTAGCCAGTGCTCTTAACCTCTGAGCCTTCTTTCCAGCCCCTAGTTTAGTGTTTTTATAGGCTTCCTGAGTGTGTAAAGGAGTGGGTCTCAGTGTCTATATCTGTATCTTGTGCCTTTTCTTGGATTCTTTTTGTTCTATTTTGCCCTTTCCAATGTGTTAGTTTTTGTTTTATCTTATTTCATTTTACTGTTATCCCTTAGAAGCCTGTTTGTTTTCTAATAATGTGTGTTAATAAGACACAGAAGGGAGGGTGTGTGGATCCAAATGGGAGGGGAGCTGGGAAGGAACTGGAAGTAGAGGGAAGGAAAATTATAGTCAGGATATTTATGTGAAACAAAAGTCTGTTTTCAATAAAAGGGGGAAAAAATTACTGCTCAAGGCATGCCCAAACCCAATCTGAAACTTGATTTTGTGTGTGTGTGTGTGTGTGTGTGTGTGTGTGTGTGTGTGTGTGTGTTGAGACAGGGTTTTCCTATGTAATAGCCTTGGCTATCCTGGAACTCACTTTGTAGACTAGGCTGGCCCCTAACTCACAGAGATCCACCTGCCTCTGCTCTGCCCTGAGTGCTGGGATTAAAGGCGTGCGCCACCCAGTTCAGCTAAAGATGTATTTATTTATTTTTATGTGTGTGAGTGCTCTGTCTGCATGTACACCTGCATGCCAGAAGGGGGCATCAGATCTCATTATAGATTGGAGGTGCGCCACTGTGTCGTTGCTGGGAATTAAATTCAGGACCTCTAGAAGAGCTGCCAGTGCTTTTAACTGCTGAGCCATGTCTCCAGCCTGGTTGTATGTAGTTCTATGAATGGGAATGTTTGGAGCTGTGGTCTCTGGTTTAGTTCTATGAATGGGAATGTTTGGAGCTGTGGTCTCTGGTTTTGTTCTTTCTTTTTCTTCTCCTTTTTACCACTGCCTCTTGAAAAGGCAGTTATTCCAGGACTTTACCTTAGTCAGGCCACGCTGAAATATAAGCATTTGAGAGTTAATTGTAGAATTTGGTACTGTAAAAGAAAGCTGATAATACAAGGACTTTATGTCAGTCAGATTTAACAAAAATGTAAATATTGAAATACAAGGTTTGCGCTTCCTAGTAGAATAGTTTGGATATAGTGCTTCTAACTATTAATTTAAAACTTTGTTTCAAAAATTAATCTTGCTATGGGCTCACAAGGGAGATTATAAAATTATTTGCAATCAAGATTTGAAAACAGATAATCTTGCCAGGCAGTGATTGTGAACACCTTTAATCCCAGCACTCGGGAGGCAGAGGCAGGTGTATTTCTGAGTTCAAGGCCAGCCTGGTCTACAGAGCAAGTTCCAGGACAACCAGGGGTACACAGAGAAACCCTGTCTCAAAAAACAAAAACAAACAAACAAAAAATTCAAAACATAAACAAAACAAAAACCCAGATAATCTTAACTTACCATGTAGTCAGGACTTAACTGTTCAATCAGTTATATAGTGTTCAAAAATCTGATCGATCTATACTGATCACAACCTTAAGAGTATCTGAAACTTCATAAGTGCATTAAAATAGTCAGAGTCTGCTAAATATGATTTATAAAGCAGTAAAATGCTTTAAATACAATATGAAGACACATCCGATTCTCAAACAAAATACTTTAGAAAGAATAGCATTTCACATACTTCACTAAAAGTATATTGTTTACATAAAACAGCATTTATTTAGCCATAAATCAAGTTTTGCTAAATTATAAATTTTATATTGTATACATAGATTTGAAAAACGATTTTCTTCTAAAACAGGGGCCAGTAAGATGGTTTTCCAGGAGAACTTGCTACCAAGATTGATGCCCTGCATCCAATCTCTAAAGTCCATGTGCTGGAAGGAGGGAACCTACCCTCCCACAAGGTGACCTCTGACCTCCACACATGACGCTCCCATAAAACAGTTTCCAAAATGTTAAATATGGCCAAGGGTAGTGGCTCAAGCCTTTTGTTTGTTTGTTTGTTTTTGTTTTTGTTTTTGTTTTGTTTCCCTGTCTGTCCTGGAACTCACTCTGTAGACCAGGCTGGCCTCAAACTCAGAGATCCACTTGTGTCTGCCTCCTGAGTGCTGGGATTAAAGGCATGTATGACCACCAAGGTGGCTCGTGCCCTTAATCCCAGCATTCCGGAGGCAACAGCTGGCAGACCTCTATAAATTTTAGGCCAGCTTGGTTCCCATAATGAGTTTCAGGTAAACCAGGACTACATAGTGAGACTCTGTCTCAAAATAAACAAATAAACTAACAGACAAATCAATAAATATTCTTTTCCAAATAATCAAGGGTAACCAAAAATAAAGAGGACATAAAAATGTTCTGTGTTAATCAAAACACCTCTAACTAATGTACATCAAAATTCTTTTATTACATTATTGCTGTGGGTTTCTTTTCCAAGAATAGACATATATGCAATTGATAAACATGAGATTTTTATCAAGGCTGCAATAGAAATAAAATAATGTGTAATAAAGGTCTTTTTGTTCAATTCCTTTTCTGTAATGGAACTAGAAGAGAGCAAACAGTGATATCCAGGAGCTGAGCAAGCTCACTCTGCATGTGGTGAAGTGGGGGACCTAGGTCATCAGATCTTCCTCAGAAGAGACCTAACTAACATCTTGACTTTAAAGGATGATTCAATTGTTAACACAGGTTTTGTTAAATACTCAGAAAAATGTATAAACTGCTTTTTTTTTGCAAGGCAAATATAACATGCAAGGCCGTATGGTGATATTTTCTTTTGTACTAAAATGTTATTTGTATGTTAATAAATAAAGTTGCCTGGGGGTCAGAGCTATTAGCAAGCCATAGGAAAGCAGGGAGGTGGTGGCGTACGCTTGTAATCCCAGCACTTGGTAGGCAGAGCTAGGTAAGTCTCTGTGTGTTCAGGGATACAGCCAGCATTGGATACACATGCCTTTAATCTCAATACCAACCATAGAACACCTCGAGGTCTATACAGACAGGCCATGATGAGGTGGTCATGTGGTTGGGTTTACAACCAATGAGAAGCCAGAACAGAAACTCTATATAAGGACTTTAACACAGGAGGTGCTGCTGATTCGGAGAGGTAGGACCACCGCAGGAGGAAGGGTAAGGTTTTAGCTCTTAGCTCTGACCTCTTGACTTTCTTCTTTGCATTGGTTCTGTGTTTCTTATTTAATAAGACGGTTGGTTACATCTACAAGCCCAAGACCGGGCAGAGCCCAGCACTGTGGCCACACTGCCAACTCTGGCAGCAGGAAGCTCAATCCAGATTCTCATTAGGCACCTGCTGAAGTGTACGTCTGCCTCATGTCCTGGAAAGAATATACAGCTGATAGAGAACAAAGCCCACAGTCAGAGGGTTTCCTGAACCAGGCCATGCCATGGCTGGAGTCCCCTTCAAAATCTGCAGTGAGTTTCACACCCTGTGACCTTCTGTGGCTGTTTGGTATGGTGGCTTCCCTTCAGAGAGCAACTACTTTTTCTTGGGGTACTTTGTAGAGACCATCTGCCTGCTGCTAACCTGTATAAGAGCAACTACCTCCTGAGAATTTCCTTCTGCATCATGAGAAATCGTGAGGAACGGGCCAGCATCAACCATTGTCTACAGCTTCTACAGTGAGTGCAAGAAATGCTACAGAGTCAAGTTGTGGAAAATCTCCACCCACTGCAAGCCTGCCCCATTGTGGCCACTGTAGGTGAGATGGTTTTGTGCCATGGAGGCCTGTCCCTGGACCTGCAATCCATGGAACGGATGCAGCATAGGATGTGACCCACAGAGGTGCCTGACCAGGTCCCACTGTGTGACCAGCTATAGCCTGACTGTCAAGGATGTTCAGGACTGAGTCAAGAGTGACTATCAAATGGCGTCTCCTCTGGGGCTGAGGTGGAGGCTAAGTTCCTGCACAAACTCGATTTAGACCCTAGCTGCCGTGTACATCAGATGGTGGAAGACGGCTATGTGTCCCCTTGCCAAGTGGCAACTACTGGACACTTTCTCACTTCCACCACTGTAGTGCATTTGCTTGTGCCAAGGCGAGCAAGGACAAGCGCTGCATGTACTCCTTTCAGACTCACAAGCCCACTCACAAGAGGATGAAGGACAGATGGTTCAGTGGCCTAAGTCCTAGAGCCCACTCTGTCACCCCATAGCGCAACTTTTACAAGGTCAAGTGATGGCCTCCATGTGCCCACTCCTCTACCCTACATAATGGATGGATCGATTGTGTAGATGGTGTGCTGTCTTGAGTCTCGGAGCTCCCTCAAGCCTGCACATCCCGGGAACGTGGAATGTTGCCATCTTTTTCTTTTTTAATGAATCAGCAATGGCATACACTCCTTCCTGTATGTGTACTCACTACAAGCGGGATCCTGCACTTGAACTGTATTTCTGGGCACTGGCAGGACAGGGTTGCTGGTGTGAGGGTTGCATGGCTTCCGGGACGGCAGCCAGGCCCTGGGACAACCCATCTGGTCTCTTGAATAAAGGTCAAAGCTGGATTCTAAAATAAGTAAATCAACCTCACAAATGTAAGAGATAAATGATAAAATAAGAAGAACTGGTCTAAATGTAGAGAAACTTTTTTTTTTTTACATGCTTTGTTCCATCTGAGAGGCATTTTGTCACAGTTGAGTTGGGCTAAATTTGTTCTTGGAATGATAAAGGTGCCGCTCGACATTAGCAACTGATCTAATGTAACAATGTAAGAGATAACAATCCTGCTGTAAATAATGGTCTGAGATTGTTACAGGAGCTCACTCTTCCCCAGTGAGAAATTCAGCAGTAGAGATGAAAGGGCAGACTCACTGGCACTACTGAAGCCGGCTACAGCTCCTGCCAAGGAGGTCCACTGTGACGGGTACACGGTAGCTTCCACAAGGCAGGCAGCATTGTCTGCATGATCAGTGCGGTCTTTTCATCCCCACCCCAAGGGAGATTTACTCCGGGAGCTGAGCAAATTGTATAAAATTGAGATCTCAGGTTTCTAGTTAAAACAGTTTTATCTTTAGTAAACAGAATTTGCTGCTTATACTCTTTTCCAGAAAAATAGGAAGGGACAAGCAGGCTCACACAAGCAGAAGTCAGCAGGGTGGTTTTAGCTCTGTGGTCTCAAATCGGAGTGGAGTTCCTTACTCTGTGTTCTTCCTGTATCTCCCTAAGTAAGTGCTTGTGAATAAATTCATCTTATTCCTATGTTGATTTTTGAAAAACACATTAGTAATTTCTTCTCATTATCAAGAGACTTTAATATCTAATTCAGCATGCATGTACATTATAAAATTGTCAAGATCAAACAAGCATTGTTCACCAAAAAAAAAGGGCAATATTAAATTTAGAATCTCTATGTTTGTTGAACTCATTAGACTCAATATTTATGTTTGTAATAGAAAGTGGTGGGCTCAGCCAGTAAAGGCACCGTCTACCAAGCCTGACAACCTGAGTTAAACCCCTAGAACCTACCTCAGATGTGGAATTGACCACACACCAAAGTAAGGCTATCGCCAGTGTCCAACTTAGTGAACCAATGAGTGGATTGGTGTCACTTAAAGAAGTCCAGGTGAGAGGTCACTTACAGGAACAGAAATGATTATAAACTAGCTGCCATAGCCCAAAGCCCACCCCAGCTCAGGTACAACTTGCAGGCAGCTGAACAGCTTGGAGAGTATCTTTTTCAAGCAGCTCAGCTGGTCTCAGAGTGTCTCCTAGCAGTCCTTGGGGAGGGAGGAGCCTAGTGAATCTGCTCAGTTTCAGGGACTCCTGAGACTTTTGAGTTGCTTGTTTCCTGGGAGTCATCCTTTAGAACAGCATGAGTCTCAATGAGCTTTCTTCCAAGATGGAATTTTTTTAACTCAGGGGAAAGTGCTGAACAATAATAAATAAATAAACAAAGAAATAAATAAATAAAATTTAAACAAGAATGCTTTTTTTAATTTGTTTGTTTTTTTTAAATAGTCTTACTATGCAGCCCTGTCCAGCCTAAAATTCACCAGGTAAATCAGGCTGACCATGAACTCATGAGTGATTCTCCTACTTCTGCTTCCTTAGTGCAGTGTGTACCACCACACCTGGAAAAAATGTTCTGATGGTGTAAGCAATATAATGTTATATAAATAAGTCTCTGACATATTTAACACGATAAAAATGACATAAAAATTGTGCTTCTTTTGTGGTTTTCAGATTTTTTAGTAAATATACAATGTCTATAAATGACAACTATCATCTGTCTGAAATATAAATACAATTTATATGAGGCTTATAAAAATAAATCTTTTAAGAAAATATATGTAATTCGGTTGACCATAATCAAAATGTCATTTATAAGGCTTCTCTTAATGCTTTATAGTCAAAGCAATTGGATTTTCTAAGAATGGTCATCTATTGGTAGTAAAATTTGAGAAAGTATTACTTTAGAAAACAGGATTTCAATTTTTATTAAAAATAATAATTTATGGCCAGGCATGGTGGCACATGCCTTTAATCCCAGCACTCAGGAAATAGAAGCAGGTGGATCTCTGATGGCCAAAGCCAGTCTGGTCATAAAGAGGTCTATAGCAGCCAGGGCTACACAGAGAAACCCTGTCTCAAAAACCCAAAACAACAACAACAAAAGAAAATCATTTATGATTTCTACTGATTTTATTTTTTTTTAAACAGGATTGGTGCTCATTTAAATTTTTGTTTAGTTTAAAATCTGATAACAGCCACAAGACTATTAATATTTGTAAAATAAAAAGTTTCCAAATAAAAAGGTGAGCCTGTGAGTTGGCTCAGTAGGTAAAAGTTCTTGCTTCCAAGCCCAATGACCTGAGTTCAATTCCCAGGAATCCATACGGTGGAAGGAGAGAACTGATTCCTACCAGTTGTCTCTGACTTCACATGTGCACTGTGCCATGCATGTATGCCAGCATGAACATATGCACTCAAACATCAATGCACACAAACTAAATGCATACTATATTTTACAAAGCGAAATATGAATTTAAGGAATTTTGTAAGGTCAAAATTTAATACAATGTGCAAATAGAATGTAATTCTCTTGTTGAAAACAAAAAGGCTTTCTTACAAATATCATTCTGCTCTTAGTGACATTTATGAAAAGGAATTCGCTTAGAAGGCAAGCATTGTTGTTTTATTAAGATAATTGTGAATATTTTCTGCTGATGTTTTTAGGCTTTTGACTACCTAGAAACCAATTCTCAAACTGGAAAAAAAATAAGAAAGAAAGAAAGAAAGAAAGAAAGAAAGGAAGGAAGGAAGGAAGGAAGGAAGGAAGGAAGGAAGGAAGGAAGGAAGGAAGAAAGAAAGAAAGAAAGAAAGAAAGAAAGAAAGAAAGAAAGAAAGAAAGAAAGAAAGAAAGAAAGAAAGAAAGAAAGAAAGAGAAAGAAAGAAAGAAAGAAAGAAAGAAAGAAAGAAGAAAGAAAGAAAGAAAGAAAGAGAAAGAAAGAAAGAAAGAAAGAAAGAAAGAAAGAAAGAAAGAAAGAAAGAAAGAAAGAAAGAAAGAAAGAAAGAAAGAAAGAAAAGGCACCCCAAGAATGGAAGCGGGCTAGTGAACAGGGGAAAGAGCCAGCCCCCAAAGCATTTGGCCATACAGCACAAAGCCTTTGACAGAACACACCCTCTCCTTCTCCTCTGCTCACATTCTTCTGGCTGGTCGCCCGTGCTCTGCATCTCAGATGATGCCCCAGGAGAGAAAGACTTCCAGTCTCCCTCAGGACCTGATATAGTCCTGTCACACACACAGTGAGATGTTTTTCAGTATCAAAAAGCTGTGGCGTTCTGATGCACACTGCAACATGCACGAAACTCACAGCATTCTGCAGCCTGAAGTGAGCCGAGTGCAAAAGGACAGACATAGGCAGAAGAGTGGGTCACATGTGAGGCCCCGGGCTCATGCTCAATGTCACAAAAAGAACCCAAAAGAAAAACACAGTATGGCTTGACTCCTATGAAGTACCCAGGACAGAAAAGATCAGACAGACAGAAAGTGGCTCAGCCAAGCACCCAGAGTTTGGAGAAGCCACATTTTCTGCCCTCTTACCCCAAGGAGCTCTAAACCACACTCAAAGAATCCTTCACACCTACTCTGTATCAGGTCATTTCCTCAGAGATAGTGCTGAGAAGAGGGCTGGAGACTGCAAGCCATCCTGTCCTGGGCCAGGGAGGTCCCAGTTCCCACACACTGTGGGAGATAGAATGCTCCCCAGGAGGCGGGATTGGTGGCTCCAGCCTTATCTCTTTACAACTGATAACAAGAGACAAGTCCTCTCCCCTTCTCCCAGTCAGCCATGGCCAGGCCATTCTGCCTGCTGGCTCTCCTTGGTGGCAGACATTCAGCAGCTCTGTCTGAGGTGACATGCCAAACTCCTTTGATGGGGAGTAAATGGCTCAGCCTGGACCACAAAGGCCTGCTGCAGAGCAAGTGACAGGACAGTGAGAAAGTTTATCAGCAGTTCTGTCACCCAGGGCCTTCCCTCTGATGCTGCTCAGGCCCCTGGACCCCAAGCACACAGTGGAGGTGGGGCCTCCCATACTGCTCCTTGTCTCTCACTTCTGTCTGCCAGGTGAGGCATTTCCTCCCTTCATCTAGTTTCCATCAATAAAGTGTGGATCTTCCACACCTCCTCTGAGCAGCTGGGCATTGGCTCAGGTGGTACAGTTCCTGCCTAGCAAGCAAACAGCCACAGGTAAACAACAGGAGGCCAGACCTGTGGGTGCCACAGTGTCTGAGAACTGCTGTTTGTAACTCCATGAAAACTCAGCCCAGGAGGCAGTAGGATTGGCCAGGCTCACACTTCCACAGTGAGTCTGAATTCACTGGATCAATTTCCCAGCTCTCATGTACGCATTGAAATGTATTTATAAAACTTTTAGTAAGAGAAATCATGTGGAGGAGAGATTAGATTTGAGATGGCTCCTTAAACCCTGAGTATTATCAAGAAGTCCCCGTGGCATTCTGCACAATGAGCAATTTTGTTTGTTTGTTTGTGTTTGTTTGTTTGTTTGTTTGTTTGTTTGTTTGTTTGTTTGTTTTTTGAGATAGGGATTCTCTGTGCAGCCCAGGCTGTCCTGGAACTCCCTCTGTAGACCAGGCTAGCTTTAAACTCAGAGATCTGCCTGCCTATTCCTCTTGAGACTGGGATTCAGAACTCAGCACAATGAACCATTTTTAAATTTTCTTTGCATTTCTTACAAAGATATACACTTGCTTGCTTAATGTATGGATGGTTTTCTTCATGTAGAAGTTTGTATTGGTATGAAACAATAAAATGTCCATGTTTTGTATAATTGAACTGTGTTCTTTACCAGTAATAAACACTACATTTAAAAGTGAATTTTTTTTGTCTCCCTGAAGTCCTGAGGCCCCATCTCTCTGTGGGTTTTGCCCACTGTGTTTGCCAGTCCCTGCCTGCTCCTGGAAGCTCACAGAGCCCTTCACTGGTCGGTCACAGGCTGAGGAGGCTCACCAATTCCTTCCTGGGTTAAAAGCCTCTTCGATGAAGCTCACATTTAAAGGAAAAATAAGTGAAGTCAGTGCTGAACACTATTGCAACTGTGGAGGAAACAATATTTTTAAGAATGAGTTTCCACATTAAAGTCACAGAAGAATTTACCACATCTATTGCAAAGTGTCCTCTTTTATGATAAGGATAGGGCTCAGGTCCTATCTTAGCAGACAGAAAACCTGAGGAGCAGCAGTCCCAGGTCATCCACTCTGGTGATTCAACCTACAGCCTGCAGCATCTCTGCTCAGGCAAAGGGACCATGCACAGACTGACTGTGGGCTCATCATAACATCTGCATGTTCTTTTTCTCAATGATCTACTTATCCAAGGGCTTAACCACTCAAGGTTCAGCTTCCTCACCTGTGACATCAGGGAAGAACATTGTCTCCCCCAGAGAGTGCTGTGCACAGCAGAGGGCAGAGGAGGCTCCTTGTGTGCAAGCAAATAAGCCCCCCAGGAGGCAGAGCCTGCAGAGCCCCCCTTTGCCTTCCTGTTCAGCTTACAGGACACATGGGAGCACCCCTCAGCTCCTGTGTCCCAGTGACCAGCTCTCCTCTCCAGCTGAGCCCTTCCAAATCTCCCAGTACAGGGACTGTCCAATAGTCTCAGAGTCCTATCTCCTGGAAAGCTCTTGGGTTCGTGTTGGGATTTCAACCTTTTCACTTTCTTGTTTGTTTTCTAGTGAGGTGAAGGAGGGCTGTTGTCTGGGTCCCCAATGGTTTCCATCAGGGATTGGCCACCCTGCTGTTGTCATAGCTGTAAATGGCACTGGGGGGCAGGCAGCCTGGCCCCACCCCCAACCTCCCCAACCCCCAAACAGCTTCAGCCACTACTAGGACTAGCCAGTAGTAGTCCCCAAGAAAGAAGAATAAATACTCATGAGCCCTAATAAGTAATGAAGGGCTGGAGGTGGAACTCATCCCTAGAGCCCTTGACTAGCATATGCCAGGCCCTGAGCTCCATCTCCAGAAAAAACGAGAGAAAATCCAGTGCTGCTCTGTAGCACAGTGATAGCATATGTATTAAGAATGTTCTGGTCCCTGGGTTTAATCTCTAGCAACAAACATGAAAAAAAAAAAGTGCTGGTGTGACAATCTGAGTCTGAGACGGACCCAGGCCAAGCTGCTACAATTCCAGATTTCTCTTCACAGTTATTTATTTCTTATTTCTGTGCGCATGTGTGTCTGCGTGTGCACATGCCATGTATGTGCAGGTGTCCATGAAGAGGGCTTGAGGAACTAGAGCTGCATACAGGAGGTTGTCAGCCACCAGACATGGGTGCTGGGAACTGAACTCTGGTGTTCTGCTGGAGCAACGAGCACTCCTAACCACTGAGCACCTTCTAGCCCTCAGTTTTTTCTTTAAACAATGCATCTGGCAACATAAAAATAAATAAATAAAACCGAACCAGCCAACAAATCAATGAATAAATACCTGTGGGTAGACCTAGGAGTACCTGTTTCCAAGCGGCTCTGAATTTGTGTGTATAACTAGTGTCCAACTATCCCCAGACATGCACTGTGGGAGGTTTTTGTCTTGGTGGGCACGCCTCTTAGGGCAGAAGGGCAGAAGAGGAAGCCATCGGAATCATAGGGGCTTCCCCAACAGGCTGCAGATTGGAGATTTCAGGAACACTGAATCTGTCCTTCACATTGAAAGGTGATGCTGTCCCCCTCCACCATCCTCCCCAAACCTCTCAACATAGTAGCATTGCTGTTAATTTTAATTAATAATAAATTCAGCCTGTTGTCTCTTCAGCAATAGAGACAAGTAGCAAGTGGTCGAACTGGGTTTCAATTGTTTCTTTCTCTTACACACATGCATAAAAGTAATGGGTTAGACAAAGGTCTCTGGTGTGCCCAAAATTCTAGCTGTCAGGGATCTTCCTCAATCATTCTTCTACCTTCTTTTATTTTTAATTTTTTTAAATTAAAAAAATTATGTGCGTGGGTAGTTTGCTTACATTCACGTTTGTGCACCATATGTGTGTCCGGTCCCCATGGAGGTCAGAAGAGGGCGTTAGACGTTACAGACTGTTTTGAGTCCCCAGGTGGGTGCCAAGACTCAAACCCTGCTCCACTGGAAGAACAGCCAGTGCTCCTAACTGTTGAGCCATCTCTCTAGCTCATTCCACCTGATTCTTCAGGACAGAGACTCTTCATCAAACCCAGAGCTATCCAATACAGCCAGTTGTACTAAGCCAGCTTGCTCCAGGATGCTGTTTTTACCTTCTGAGCTAAAATTATAGCTGAGTTGCCATGGAATGTCTTTCTGTATGCTGTGAATATGTGTGGCTCCCATTGGATAATAAATAAAGCTGTTTTGGCCTATGGCAAGAAAGCTTACAGTCAGGCTGGAAATCCAAGCAGAGATACAGAGAGAAGAAGAGCAGAGAGAAATAGACACCAGCTGCTGCTGAGAAACAAGATGCCAGCAGATGGGTAATGCCACAGCCATGTAGCAACATAAAGATTTATAGAAATGGGTTAATTTAAGATGGAAGCGCTAGCTAGCAAGAAGCTGAATCCATAGGCCATACAGTTTGTAATTAATATAAGCCTCTGAGTGATTATTTTATAAGCAGTTGTGGGACCTCGGGTGGGAGAGATTCATCCAGACTGCTGGGCAAGGCAGGGCCGAAGAAATTTCCGTCTATGATGGGCAGCTAACAAGCCCATCTGGTATCTATGTGGATGCAAACTCCAGTCCTCTTATTTTCATGGCTAGTGCTTTTAATCTTTGGTTCGTCATTACACAGACAGACAGACAGACAGACACACATACACACACACACACACACACACACACACACACACACACACACATCCAAGCCTGCTGGATATATACTTAATGGGCTTAAAAAAGAAAAAAAAACTTTACTCATTTTTATTTTATGTGCATTGGTGTTTTGCCTGCATACATATGTAAGGATGCCAGATCCCCTAGAACTGGAATTACAGACAGTTATGAGCTGCCGTGTGGGTGCTGGAAATTGAACTCCGGTCCTCTGGAAGAGCAGTCAGTGCTTTTAACCTTGGAGCTGTCTCTCCAGCCCCTTTCATGGATTTAAGCATCCGTCAATTTCTCTTGAGCCTCCCTTGGTTCAGGTGTAAGGACCGTAGTTGGGGTTCTGGCATGCTAGAACATACCACTTTCCCTAAGGAGCCAAGAGTGGGGCAGCACTCAGGCCTGGAGGGAGCCTTGCCTTAGCCCCAAATGGCATTGGCCTCTGAGCCAGTTCCTTCCACTGCAGCCTCCCTTTGAACAGGAGTGGGGTGTCCCTGACAAACTGCCGCCTCATCCTCACCCTCCACTGTTCTTGATCACAGCAGGGAGCAGTCAGTCCTGGGCGGAAGTGGCCAGCCTGTCCTGAGTGATCCTGGCCACTGGAAGGAGCCAGCAGAAGAAGCTCCCTATAGTTGGGCCCCACCTCAGCTTCCTGCGCCAGAAACCAGCATCCAGCTGTGGAGCTGACGTGAGAAGACGTGGGGTGGGCTGGCGTCATGCCTGTGGGTCTTGCTTTTTCACCTAATTCACCCACTGGGGACGTTAGCCAAGTTCCTTCCTTGTTGGAACTTGAGTTCCTCACCACTCAAGACATTGTTCGTTAGCTGTTCTAGGCTGGGGTTCCAGACATGGGCAGAGCCAGCTTTGGGGACACAGGACTCAGAAGAATGAGGCCTGCAGTTGAGGGTCACCTGAGGTAGGGAGGAAAACGAGAAGATTGGCTCCTGCAACCCAGTCATGGTGGCGATGGGCAGAACAGGCCAACTAATGAGTTCAAACCTCACAGGCCAACGATTTTGAAACTCAGTGTCATTTTGCACCATCCCCCCTTCCGCCCCAAACTCGTCCAAGTCTATTCTCCATCGCCAGCTCAATCCCAGGCCTGGAGGGCAGAAACCGCAGGGGCTCAGCCAGCCAGCATCTCTCTGGCCCCAGCCTAGCCTAACCTGAACTCCTATCAAAAGAACAACGACCTCTGGCCTACACACACGTACATACATATACACACACACACACACACACAAATAGTGTAAGGACTACTCTGAGGAAAAGGTGTTTTGTTTTTTTCTCCTTTAAATCCCTTTATTTGCTCTGACTGAGTCGCACACAGCAGTCACAGCCACTCACAGCTGCAGAGTCACTGAGGACTTTCCCTTGTTCCTACAGCCGTCCTCCTGCAGCTGCGAGTCCCAGAAACCCAGGTGTGTCCGACGACGGGCAGAGAAAGAACTGTTGTTTGTTTTGAATGTAGAGCACGCGCACCCCTGCACCGCTGCACCGCTGCACCGAGGGTACCACCGCCCGGCGCGCTGCCATTGGGTCTTCAGAGGACCCTGGGCCCAGGGCAGGGACGCTGTGCCACCTCTCCAGTGCCGCTCAAGTGGTCGGGGGGGGGGGCAGCATCACTACAATTCCCAACACATCAGCCCAAGAAAAGCCACACCTCTTAGTACAGCTTCCTCTCTGGGAGACTCTCCATTCATTTGCGCTCTCTCTCTCTCTCTCTCTCTCTCTCTCTCTCTCCTCTGCACATGCTTCTTCCCCAGGCCTGGTTCTTTTGTCCCCCCCTCCTACTAATAAAGCTCTGATATTGGGTTTTGTCGTGGCTCGTGCCTCCTGACCTTTCTGCACGGTAACCAGCGCTGCCTATTATTTTTAAAACACCACCAGGTCCACCTCTGGTTTTCCAGAAAAATGACCCCAAATCGAGTTTTTCGGGAGCTTAAGAATGTCAAACCCACAATTCACATTTCTCATCAGATCCAATCAGGGGCAAGCATTCACACCTGCCTACCTTTAGCCTACATCCAGTCAGGGGCAAGCACACATCCTGACGTATTTCCTGCCTGTGAACCTCTTGCCCACATATGATCAAGCACATCCAGCGCAGATGGGTCAAACAAACTTGTTTAGGGGAGTGAAAACATGAGACTTGTTATCTCCCATAAACAATAGCCTCCAGCATTTCAGAAACTGTTTGTCCTTGGGCAAGGGGCTTGCAGATCGGAGGCATTTTCGTTTCATGGATCTCTAAGGCATACTGATTAAAACTTAAAATGTAACTTTGGCTCTCACACTGCCTGTGGTACACTATGCCACTACAGTCAGAGTGACAAGCCAACACACCAAGGGATGAACCTCTTGAAACCATGAGCCAGAATAACAACCTGGCCGCTTTTTACATGGATTTCCTCAGGCATTTTATCACAGTGATGGAAACTTAGTCATAGAGCCAGAATGGGGATTCTAGGCACAGGAAGAAAAGAAAGGAGGGAGGAAGGACAGAGGAGGACCTGCAGAGAGGGAGGGAGGGGCAGGATGCACACTGGGAATCTTGACATTAGCAGCAGAGGGCTTTGAACTGGGCACAGCATGCTCATCATGTATATAAGGGTCACTTTGTTCCCACCTGCTGGGAAGGGCCTGGGATATTCAAACAGGCTTGGAGAGGATTGCTCAAAGCACCTGGATTTCTCCCAGGGCATCATGGGTCTGCAAAGAGCCAGTGGCTCCCTTATCTACAGTTGATGTTGAAGGGTGGAGACTGTAGTGTGGAGCCCTAGTGAACTCCCATACAAACTGAATAGGATGTGGTGACACACATAGGTCTGTGGGGCAGCTCAGTGCTGCAGAGTCATTCCCAGGTCTGCCCAGCCTCAGCCAATGCAGGCTGAAGCAAGCCCAGGAGGACTGTGGGCTGGGCTTATCAGACAAGGGGGTGGGGTTTGGAGGATGGAGGTGTAACATTAGAGTGGTTGCTGACCCTTGCAGAAGAGCTTTGGGGACTGCTATTGAGATGTCAGACCTCATGTTATTAAGTGGCACTGTTTACCATGTGAGAAAAGCCTTGAGGTACAACAAAACCCACTATAAGAGTTTATTAGGGGAACAGAAGGGATGTGCATAGGACTATGGGAATGATCGTGCAGGAAGAGGGAGGAGGGATAGATGGAACCCGCTTTTGTAGGTTCCCCCTGCACATGCGCATATGGGCTTATGTAGCTATGCCATGCATGTGCATAGATTACTGGGATCACGATGCACACAAATTACGTGATCATGCAACGCATGGATTATGTAGGATGTAAGGCCCTGGGATGGCTAAACCTCTTGCTTGGCTACTGGACAGTGCGTGTGTGGTCATGTAGCTGGGGGAGTAGCTAGGAATTCTAACAGTTGACCCTTGCAGAAGAGCTTTGAGGACTGCTATGGAGATGTCAGACCTCGGGGACCCTCCCAGCTTGCTGTCAAACTCTCTGGAAGCACCACTGTGACCTTGGGCTTGCAAGACGCCCCTCATGCCTAAGCTGGGGCTTGCTCCAGGAACACAAGCTGCTGCAGCTACATGATGAGGGCTTGGCCCAATCCAGTGGCTCATTCTTCCGAAAGAACACACAGCCTTAGGGGGCAGGGGAGTCTCTGGAAGCCAGCTGGGAGAGAGTTGGCTCCTTCATTGGTAGACCAGCTCCCTGGCTGTCTCAACTGCTGTTCCAGCCCAGGGAGGAAGTAGCCTTCTGATAGTGAAGAACGGGAAGCCTGATGGGACTTAGCGGGTGGGATGTGCTGATGGGACAAAAGAAAAGGGATCCAGAAGTTTCTTCAGCTGTTTTATTCTGTCAGGCCTGGAGTAGGGGTAGCCTCAGATAGACAGGTGCGTCCACAGATGGAAGCATTCAGAGTGGTGCTCAGTGAAAATGCTGACGGACCGTGATAGTTGGCATGGATGGTTCATCATGGAATCCAGAACCAAATCGATTGCAGGAGGAGGATCTGAGAAGACAGCGCGGTTACACAGATCCTGGGCTTGATGGTAGTGCCCGTGCCGAAACTCCTCCAGCCTATCAGCGTGGGGGCTTTCTCCTCGGGGGGTGCCGAGAAGGGGTCGGCGTCAGGTGTTTCTTGCTTTTTCTTCTTGATCCAGTCAGAAAAGTAGGAGACTTTGGTGAAAATGTTGGGGCTGGAAACTGACTCTAGACACACTGCGGTCCAGCTGGCCAACCCTACCACATACCAGGAACCATCCAGTAAGCAGACAAGGGGACCCCCAGAATCTCCCTGAGGAGAGAGAAGACATAACCAGTAGGTCCAGGAAGGAAGGAACACACATTGCCCAGGGTAGAAAGGACTCTCTGGGGACCAGAGATCTCTATAGCTATCTTGACTGGTGCCCTTTGGGTCCATGGAAGCATGTTTTTGTTGTTGTTTTGTTATTTATTTATTTATTTGTTTGTTTGTTTGTTTGTTTTCGAGACAGGGTTTCTTTGTGTAGCTTGGCCTCAAACTCACAGAGATCCGCCTGGCTCTGCCTCCCAAGTGCTGGGATTAAAGGCATGCGCACCACCCCCCGGCTGTTTTGTTTTTTAATTAAAACACAGGAGACCTCTCCAACATCAGTATCTTCAGGGCAGGGTCATAGAATTCTACTCAATAAAGCTGCAAAGGGATCTTGTTCGGTACCTACCTGGGGCAATCATAGACTTTTAGTATGTGGATGGCAACTGAACATCTGCTATCTGTCCCACCACCCGCGTGGGAGGGGAAGCCTCTAAGGACACACGGGGTGGCCTGCTGGCCAGGATTAGGGAGATGACTGAGCTCCAGGACAGTGTGTGAGCCACCCTCACTTACTCGGCAGATGTGCTTTCCATTCACGATGTCCCCAGCACATATCATATCGTCTTTTATAGCTTTATACTGAAAGGTGTTGACTTCTGGAGTCTGGAAAAAGGCTTCACATTTCCTGTCATCCATCACGAAGACCTCTCCATCCTGCAGAGGGAAAGGTGCCGCCAGGAACTCTGTGGGAGGGAACTCTGTGCATCAGTTGTGAGATGCAGCTGAAGGACGATGCCAGCTCCCTTCCAGGATGA
>CABHPQ010001435.1:38581-67437 GCA_902168405.1 Peromyscus aztecus | reverse complement strand
ACACACACACACACACACACACACACACACACACACACACACACACATCCCTATATATAAATGCAATCTACTGTGTCCCTTTAATGTTGCTTGTTTGTATGTGTATTTAGGGCTGATGACCAAATAGGAATTGTTTAACCTATCTGGGAGGCTCATTCCTAAAGAAACTGATTCTCCTTCTCTCAGCCGCCATTAGTTGCCAGTAGTTCCTTGGCTATAGGGGGAACCTTGTGAGATTTCCCCATGCATGTTGGCATGTTGACAGGTGTTGTCATTATGCAGGTCTTTGTTTAGACAACCATAGTATTGAGATTTTATGGGTGCAGCTCCTCTGTCATATACAGATGACACCATCTCACAGCAGATGTCCTGATCCTCTGGTTCTTGGACTCTTTCATTCCACTATTCTGTAATAATCCCTGAGCCTTTGGTGTAAGGGTTGCATTATAGATATATTGTTGTTTTTAATGGCTGAATAAAATTCAGCTGTGTATATGTCCAACATCCATCCATCTGTTGACAGGCTCCTGGGTGGGTTCCATAATTTGACTATTGTGAACAGTGCCTTGATAAACACAGGTGTGCGGGTATCTCTATGGTATGCTGATTTCATGTTCCTTCGGGAGTATATTCCCAGGAGTGGTATAGCTGGCTATTCGGTAATTCTGCTTTTAGATTTTAAGGAACCTTCATACTGATGTCCACAGTGGCAGCACAGGTTTACATTCTGCCAGAAGTAGATAAGAGTCCCTCTTGTTGTGTATTCTTTTACAGACTGTAGGCATTTTGATTTGAGTGATGTGGAATCTCAATATAATTTTGATTTGCCTTTCCCTGATGGCTGAGGAGGGGTGTGTGTGTGTGTGTGTGTGTGTGTGTGTGTGTGTGTGTGTGCAAAAATCAGTCTCTGTGTTCAGTTCATTTGCCCGTTTATTGACTGGGCAAATTTAGTATTTAATTTTTTGAGCTCTAACACATTGGATGTGAATATCTTGCAGGCTTTAAGTTGGCACACTTTTTCTCTGCTCTGGGGACTGTCTCTCCACTCTGCTGATAGTTTATCTTCCTCTGTAGAATCTTTTAGATCCGATACAATCCTCTCTTGTGGACTCCTGCTGTTAGAGGCCTTTTCAGAAAGGCCCTAGCCTTCACCTCCGGCTTCTGTTTTGAAGTGTTTCCCCTCTGTTTTCCTCTGGCTGTTTCAAAGTTTCAGACCTTACCCTGAGTCATCGATCTGTTTGTGCTAAGTTTTACCCAGGGAGGGAGATCCTTCACTCTTCTATGTGGGGGTACCTGGTTTCCCCAGCACATGCTGGTCTGTCTTTCCATGTCAAGCTGCTCCTGTCAGGTGTTTCAATTTCATACCATTGTCAAAAGCCAGACAGAGGTGGAGTGCATATTTCTGTGTTGTATACGAACTGGTGGGAATTACTAACATCAATGTATAGAGAAGATACACCAATGGCCCATATGAAAGGATGTGCAAAGGGCTCTCAAATACTGGTCAGCCTTTGTATGGTGACAGCAATATCAATCATTACTACACTCTGATACCAGCCCACACTTAACAAGTTGGGAGAATTTTAACAATTTGATAAAACGCTTTATTATTATTATTATTATTATTATTAATTATTATTATTTTACTTATTGGTAAGATTATAGGGATAGAGGTATAATCGTATAGGCAGACCTCATGTACACCTTAAGTTTCCCATTTAAGTACAATTTCTAAAGGTATTAAGATAATTGGGTAGACAATAAAAAAAGTTTTTTAATTTATAGTCTTTAAAATGTATGCTATTACTCTCATTTTCACAAATCTACTTTCATATAATATGAGATAAACTGTTTTAGCTAACTGTTAGATCTACACATCTTTTTGACTTGGGATATGAAAGTTTAATGCCTGTAAGTATCTAAGTGTCAGAGAAAGTATTGCCTGGTGCCTCAGGGCATTAATTATAAATTATTTTAAAAACAACTTCATGAAAATTGCTTTCAGTTGTGTATTTTTCCATAAAATTAATTTTTTTTTTAAAAAAGACAGATGTCTATAGCTATGTAGATTTAATTCTGTATCCTCTAGTTTCCCCCCATTGGTTTGTGTGTCTTTTTTTTGTACCAGCACTACACTGTTTTTTTTTTTTTTTTTTTTTTGTGATAGAGTCTTACTGGGTAGCTCTGACTGGCCTGGAACTCACTATGTAGAGCAGTCTGACCTCGAACTCACAGAGATCTATCTGTCTTTGCCTCCTGCCATACTGT
Organism: Peromyscus aztecus; assembly: GCA_902168405.1. Classification (NCBI taxonomy): domain Eukaryota; kingdom Metazoa; phylum Chordata; class Mammalia; order Rodentia; family Cricetidae; genus Peromyscus; species Peromyscus aztecus. The sequence continues at coordinate 65,169 of CABHPQ010001435.1, read as the reverse complement.
TTTTGTTACAATAGCAATGTAGTATAATTGAAGTCAGGTACTATGATACCCTCCACACTGCTTTGTCGGATAAGAATTACCTTGGCTATTCTAGGTCTTTTGTGTTTGCCTATGCAATTTAGAATTGCATTTTTCTTTTTCTGTGAAGAATGTCATTAGAATTGGGTGACTATTGCAATGAAGATATGTCTTGTTTTTGGGTAATATAGCCAGTTTCACAAGCTTAATGCCCTGAGATGTAAACATGAGATATCTTTCCATCCTCTAGTTTCCTCTGTGATTTCTCCTATGTTTTTTTTAGTTTTCATAGCAGAGGTGTTTTTACCTCCATGGTTAGATTGATTTCTAGATGTTGCAGTCTGGTTTGCTTTTTGAATTCTTTCTCAAGGTGTTCACTAATATATAATAGTATATAGAAAAGTTTCTGACCTTTGTGTGTTGATCTTGTATCCTTGATTTGATGAAAGTGTTTATCAGGTCCAAGAGTTTCCTGGTAGAGCCTGAAGCTAGCTTGGTAGATTGACTTGAACTGTTCTTCCCATTTTATTTCAGTTAAATTGTTTAAAGAGCATTGCTGTTACTTCTTTTAAAAGCTGGTTGAATTTGACAGTGAATCCATTCAGTCCCAAGCTTCACTTTATCTGAAGACTGCCACTGCTTCAGTAACAGTAACAACTATTTCTTTATAATCTCTTCATTTAAACTTAGCAGTTCACATATGTCTAGACATTTGTCCATTGCTTCTAGATTTCCCAACTTATCGGAATGAAAAGGTTCAAAGCATTCCTGAGTAATCCTCAAGATTTCATTGATGTCTGTTTGATTCTACCCTTTTCATTTCTAATTTTACTAATTTGGTTCTTTTCTGTTCTTTTTTTTTGTGTAAGTTTGGCTAAGGACTTGTTAATTTTACTTATCCTTTCAAAGAGTTAACATTACTTCTCATAGATTATTTGTATTTTTTTTGTCTACACTTACCTAATTTTCTCCATTCTTACTATTTATTTCTATTAATTTTGAGTTTGGCTTCTTCTTTTTATGAGACGTTGGGATGCACCTGGGTTTATTCGGACTTTTCTGAAATTTTAATGTAAGCACTCACACCTATAAGCCTCCCTCTTGGAATTACCTTTCCATATCCCAAAGGTTCTGGTAAGTTTTTGTTTACATTCTAATTTGATTCTAACAGTTTTTTGATTTCCTCCCTAATTTTTCATTGTCCCACTGATCACTCAAGAGTATATTATTCAATCTCTACATGATCTGTAGCTTCTGTAGTTATTCTTGATACCAATTTTTAGTTTTATGCAACTATGTTTTGACAAGATATGAGAAGTTATTTTGAATTTTTTATAGGTAAGACTTAATTTGTGGTCTAAATTGGGATTCATTTTGGATAAAGTTCAATGGGCCTCTGAGAAGTGTGCGCTTCCCACAGCCACTGGATAAAATACTCAGTAGAAGTCTTAGAAGTCCATTTACCCAGGGTTCAATTTCACTCTCAAGTTTCTGTGTTAAAATTTTTTCTGGATGATCTATTGATAAGAGTGTAGTATTAAAGCTAGCCACTATCATTACATCTGGACCTGTCTGTCTGAGTATACCTGGTTATGTTTGTTTTCTGACATTAGACTCACCAATGTATATATGTACTGGTGCATACTCATAATCATTATCTCCTCTCAATGGGATCCCTTTACTGATACAAAGTGACTTTTGCACTTCTCCTAAACATTGGCTTGAAGCCTGCTTTGTTATCCATGAGCATAGCTATTCCTGCTTGGTTTTAGATTCGCCACCCTTGGAATATTGTTGTCTATATTTTTATCCAGTCAGAGTATGATTTATGTCAATGAGTTATGCTTCTTTCAATCAACAAGATTTTTTTAAACCCATCCAGCTGTTCTGTGTCCTTTGATTGGAGAATTCAGACTGTTTATGTTTAGGGCTGTTTTTGAGAAGTAGTTACTAATTCCTATAACATTGTTGGCCTTACTCCTGGTTGGTTTGAATAATGTTTTCTTATTACCTTATTTATTTTAGGTATGTGCTTGTTTACAGGGTTGAACATTCTTTATTCTTTTTATGTTTGTGTTTAGTTATCCGTTGTTTCCTGAGCTTTTTGTGATTACCTTTCCTCCTGTGGGATTCATTTAAGTATCATGAGAAATTGTGTCTTAGTGGTCAAAGTTGCTTTACTTTGTGTTTACCTTGGAAGGCTTTTATTTACCCACTCATTTAAGAAATGACTTTGCAGGCTGATGATAGCAGTTGTCAGGTATTCACTGTGAAACCTCAAAATCTCATTCTACTGTGTGACCTTTCCTTGGGAGAAGTCAACAAATGTTTATAGACAGCAAGTCAAGGACAGACAAAAGTGAAGAGTCTACCAAAATTCTTCTTGGTGAGCCTGTGAGCTCCCAGTTTGACTTACAGAAAACTCTACAGGTCAGTAGTCTCTGTTACCTATCAATCGCTTATATAACCTTGAGGAGGAGATTTGTGAACCTGGTCAGGTTCAGGAATTTTTCTGAGCCTTGTGAATTTTTTTACTTCTTGAATCTCAGAAGCCTCTCTCTTCCCCCAGGATATACTGCTACAATTCAGAGAAAGTTAACACAAAACACATTGAATATTTCCCCAGATTTTAGGATTTCATTGTAGGGTCATGGTATTCTTCTGTCTTTGCCTTTTATTTTTCAGTGAGTTTGTATTTTTCTCTTTCAGATTATAATATTAGTTCCTTCTCCTTTGGTCTTAGCATTTTAACTATTATGTACAACAGACAGCCATGTCTATTTGGGGTTATAAATGCTTTCTATGCTTAGATGTCTGTAATTTTCCCTAGATGTGAAGTTTTCTGTTACAGTTTTATTGAACAGGTTTTCTCTGCTTTTAGTTTATATCTCAGCTCCTTTTACCACAACGATTTTCAGGTTTGGTCTCTTGATCACGCCCCAGATTTCTTGCAGCTTGTGCTCTTGCTCCCCCTGCTTTATTGAAATAACTTCCTTTACCTGATCTTCCATGCCTGATGCTCTATCTTCTACCAGTTCTAGCCATATACCTGAAGGCATCTGAGTCAGCAGCATACATCAATATTAAATATTATTTCCTATTTATGTTTTGCTTTGTGCCAATAGTCATAACTGCCAAGATATAAGATCAACCCAGATACCCATCACTGGCTGATTTTTTTTTTTGAGATAGGGTTTCTCTGTGTAGCTTTGGAGCCTGTCCTGGAATCTGCCTGTAGACCAGGTTGGCCTCAAACTCACAGAGATCTGCCTGCCTCTGCCTCCTGAGTGCTGGGATTAAAGTTGTGTGCTACCATCACCTGGCTTCTGGCTGAATTTTTTAAACGTGGTATATAAGCACAGTGGAGTTTTATTCATTTGTAATGAACAATAAAATTTTGTGATTTGCAGGAAAATGGGAGGTTCTACTTGATATATTCTATTGGTGATGTTTTGCATTGAATTAAAAAAATCTGATTCTATTGACTTTATTCTCAACATTTGTTTCTGCTTAATTTCTCCAGAATTTATGGTTCCTTGATGAATTTATCATCTATGTCAGACTGCTTGCTGGGGCTCTGAATTAACTCCCTTACTTCATTCATCTTCTCTTTTGAATTCTCTTTTGAGGTCATGGACTTTTGAGTCATTTTTTTTCTAGCATTTCCCCAATTTTTATATCTTTGGAATTGACTGTTGAAGAACTGTGAACTTTAGGAGCATTCTATCACATTGGCTTTTTTTTTTTAAAAAATAAACTTTGTGTTTCTAAGTCATGATTTGTGCATGTTAGGATAGATGTCTCTGACACTTTGATTTTGGATTTTTATTAGTGAACATCATCTCTCAAGACCTCAATTCCCAGGACCAATCAGGGAAGGGAAAACAAACCACTATAATGATAGCACTAAGCAAACCCTTGAGGCTGATGTTGTATGTGGACTGAGGCCAGTATGGTCAAAGGCCCATTGTCAGCTTTGGATCTGTGTTCATGTTAGAGTCTTCCCATCTTTGCACACCATACACTGAACTTTGCAGCTTTTAGGCACTTGCTTCAGAGGCTGCCATTTTATTTATTAAGGGGAGACAAATACTTAAGCCAAGTCATGCCCTTCAAGTACATTGGAGTGAGGAAGCAAAAGGGAACTGGACTCTCAGTGCCAGCAGTAAGGAGGCAACTTCAGAAGCCAAGTAAGCTGTGGGCTGTGATCTCAAGGCTCTCAGTTTTCATGGCACTTTTCAAGTGATGAGCCTTGCTCTTCTACACAGAGGGTAAGACCAAGGCTCTCTGCATCCTTCGCACTTAAGCTCTCTGCTGTTGAAACTTCCCTATGAGTATGATCTGCCCTTATTGTGCATGTATCCAACCCTGGCCCTGCAGCTTGGTGGCCCCAGTCTGTCTGTCTTTCAGGGCTCCTTGTTTTGAGGTCTTCAGACTAGCTCAGCCCATAAGAATATTTTCACTTTCAAAATGGTTCCTGGTTTCATCACCCAGAGCCACTGTCATATCAAATACCCCATAAATAGAAACTTTTCAGAGCTGTTGGTTGTTCTGTGGTCAGGACTGTCAGTCTGCTGCACCAGCATCACTTTCTGGTCATTATTCAGCTCTCTCCAGGCCCAGAGAACCAGACCTGGAGCTTTGGGCAGTTTCCCACTTTTGTATATATGGCCTTTCCATTTCTCCAGGCTTTCCAGATGCTACTGCGTCTTGGGTGGTTCCTGATTAGTTTCATCTCTTTCTGTGATCCAAGCATGGTCTGGCCTTGTTATCTTGACTTTTCAGTCACAGAGGCACATGGGACCCCAGAAGAGGATCTTTATGGGAACAGAAATCTGTTGAAAGTGCCCTCACAGGAAGAATCCTGGGAAGGACAAAATCCTCAGTGACCTATTTCCTCCTGCTTTCACCCTCTCTCTACACTGCCATTGAGTGACCCATTAAGGATTATTTCATGCTTCCAGACAGAATGCTTTCATGACAGAACCCTCTCTGGAAATACCCTCACAGATATACCTGGAGTTGTGCTCAATTAATTCTCTGTATGTTTCTTAACCCAGTGACGTTGACAGACAAAGTTACCAACATTCAGAGATGGACCTTGGCCTGTTCAAGTCACAGTCTGGCAACTCACAGGCCAAGTGGGTACCCAGTCATCTTATAAACCAGAAAATCAAGGCTCAGACACCAACCATGCCTTGTGTGGATCCACTGACAGTGACCATAAGCCTTGACTCATCCAGACTGGTCTGACCCCAGCAGATCACTAGACATAGGATTTTTTTTCTCTGTCATAGTCACACCAAAAGATGCTCTACAACAGAATGCAGGGTCTGGCTGTGTCTGCGCTCCCTCTGTTTGGGGATCGACTTCATGACTAATGAACCTTCAAAATCATGGAGTGCTCACACCCTGGTCTTCCTTACCATGCCTAGCCTGAGCTTCCACATCTCTCACTGTCTCTTCCTTCCTTGTCTGTCAGGCTTCTAGGAAGAGTCATACAATTGTGGACATCACAGAATTTGTCTCTCATTGTCTGGCTAGTTTGAGACCAACAGTGGATAAGGCTGTGCTCTCTCCAGCAACCCCAAGAGAAAAATCTTTCCTGCATCTCCAAGCTCCTGGTGGCTCCAGTGTCCTTGGCTTATGGACAAATCATCCCAGTCTCAAGGCGTCTGCTATGGTTACTTCTGCAGGGATTCAAGCCATTGGTAGTGACAGACTAAGTGCCACATCTCCCAGTGTGTCACCTATAACCATTCTTCTCAGAGCACAAAGGGGCCATTCGGTACCAGCTTCCATTCTGCTCAGATCACAGAGAGGTCATTGGGTGCCAGCTTCAAGTGAGTTCTACTTGGCATCTATGCAGCTTTGTAGTCTAGAGTTGATGAGGCTCCTATTTCCTCAAGTCAAGGGCTCAGTCCCTTTATTGTATTCCACATTCTCTGAGCATCCTTGGCACTCTGCATGGAAGCATAAATAGATGCAAATGATACACAACAATTGAGCACTCTCCTCTAGGAGTTCCCAGCCCCTAAGAGACTTGGCACAAATTGACATCATGCCTCTGGACGTATAGATGGGTAGCTCAGTGGTCTCTATGTTGGAGAGACTCAGGGGACATTCAAGGAGGTTTCACTCTGGCTGGGGCATCAGGGAGGGAGAGGAGCCCTTGGGAAGAGTAAAGGTCCAGGGCGTTGAAGCTGGAGCTGGCAGTGATGGAATTTCTTCAGTTAGTCTAGATCTCATCTGTGGAATGGCTAACAAAATTACACTGCAATCACCTGTACTTGACACCCACAAATGACAGCACATGGACTGTGGAAATTCAGGTCATCATCACCAAGGACTTGGTAGCAATGTTTTGTACAGTTCTGTAGGACATTGTCTCATCTGATGGGCCAGAGGAACAATGGAGCTCTTGCTGGAGACTCTTAACACTTCCTGAGTATCCCCAGTTGCCTGCATAAAAACCCAACTAAAAGATGTTGAAATCCGACCTGGGGTACAGCGTCTCACTGGAAGCAATCAGGGGACATTCTAAAGGGTGGTTCTACTTTGGAGTGCCCTGGGCATCTGGCTTGGGGGATGACTCAGGTTTCAAATCCATAACCATACAAATAATCACATCACTTGCTGAAAACAATACGCTGTTTACCTGACATCCAAGCTTAACAGAGTATCCTGTGTTGTGCTGGGGAATCCTGTTTCATAGGCACATGTCTAGTCAATCACCCAACAGTAGCAAATCAATAGACAGTAAGCACATGCTGCAGGCAGTGATAGAGTGCTGGGGAGAACTTCACCCGGGTGGGAGAGAAAGTGAGATTGTGCATGCATGTACATATGCCTGTGTGTGTGCATGCACCTGCAATGGTGCTTGTATGTGTGAATGGGTTTAGTCACATGCACTAGGGGAGTGTGAGCCACCTGTGCCCCTGTGTGAGTCCCTGTTCCAGAGCAGGGACTTCTCTTCACTCCCAGGGACATCTGCAGCCCCTCCAGGGCCAGGCTCATCAGCTCATAGGATGGATACGTCTGTGGCTGGAGAGTCTTCTTGGACAGGCTGAGGCTGAGCAGGAGCCACCCTGATGAGCAGGGCCTTGCCAAGTTGGAAGATGCCAGAATGACAGTCTCATCAGGGGAGATGAGAACACAGGACAAGGGAGGTACTGATGACCACCAGGTGTCTCAAACTCCAGCAGGCTGGCCTGGCAGGCAGCCTGAACCTGCCTGGACCTTTCTCAGACCTCCAGCTCCATGTGGTGGCTCTTCATAAGCCAGTGTGCTAGGGTCCAGCAGCCTTTGTGACCTTGACAGAGATGTTCGCTGTGCCTGTAGTTGTATTCACTCCAGAGCCTGATCCATGGGCTCTGAGGGGGCACTTCTAACAGCCCATCTGTCCACACAGCACTGTGTGAAAAGTAGAGACGGATCTGCTGGAAATAACGAGGAGGGGCCAGCTCTGTGCCCTGGTAGCGACTGTGTGCAGAACAGGGAATGTGGAGGGGCCACATCAGGCTATCGGTCCAGCTAGAGGGGAGCCCTTAAGGGGGCATAGGGGGATTGAGAAAGCAGCCTGCAGAGCGAATAATGATGTTCTGTGTCATTCCTGTCAGGATTCTGGGGTGTGGGGTTGTCTACCCCAGGGAGATACAGGACAGAATGTGAGGAGCTGCTGGTTTGGCCGGGACACACTGAATGCAGCTGGTTCATTTTGATATATCGCTCTCTGCCAGGCCAGTCTGTGCCTGTGGTTCGAATGCACATGCTTCCTCTCTTACACCCAGGGACAACAGTTCTCTAACACAGGCACACCACAAGGTCGGCCTAGGAGGCGCCGGATTTGTGTAACTCTTTCCCCTCTAAGCTCCTCTAAGCATCACTTGCTTCTGCCCACATCCGCATGGTTCCTTGGTCATTGTGTAGGCCAGTGACTTGTTGGCTAGAAGGGACCTTGCTCTGGCCTCAGCTCATCTCCTTAGCCCCAGCTGCTCCCCTCCCTGGGGACTCTCACTCTAGAGAGGTGCTCCTCATAAAAGCCCAATCTAAATTCTCCAGGAAACTTCAAGAGGACCCAGGTGGCTGAAGATGCAGTTTCTCCCACAGTAATTGAGCCTGGGGCCTCCGCCACCAGCAAGTAAAGCTGCTGAATGAGTCTCATCCTCATGGATCAGGAACGGAAGCCCAGCTGTTCTGAGCTCTGTCCTTCCAGGGCTCAGGTCCTCACATCAAAACTGTTGGCTCTGATCCAGGGCTGAGGCCCCAGACTCCCTCTCCGCCTCTCATACTCCTTCCTGTCTCATCTCTACCTCTCCCACACCTGTGTTTCCTGTGGCTTAGAGGCTTGTCTTTCTCCTTTCAAATGACTTTCTCTGAGCACAAGTGAGAGACTACATTACCTTTGTTTCTCTTCTGTCAAGACGTGACTATTTCCCATGACTGTTGTCTTATACTCTAGGCCCTGGTGAAGTTGTACCCCAATGCTGGGACCAGGGTAAGTGGAAGGCTAAATCTTATGTATGATTCTCTCTATCTTGTTCCCACCATCACATGGCAGCAGAGGCCTCAGCATCACTCCACAAGACTAGTTGCATCCTAATGGGGAAGTTGAGACAGAACTAGTGGGGCCTGACCAGAGCCAAGCAAGACTGGGATCAGCACCTGGGACAGAACATCAGGACTCTGAGACATTCACGGGATTTCCTGGTCCAGAGTGGGTGGGGTGAGTGGAGTCTGGTGATTCTAAGCAGAAAATAGATGCTGGGTAGTTCTGTAGATATTGGGTAGAGAGGTTCTGGAGTACACATATCATTGTCCAGATGGGTATCAGAGCCAGGCTGGGACACTGATACTGGCTTAAGGAGCTGGAGCTGAAGCGAGTCTGTCATAGTTGGCTGTGGTGCTCTCTTCCTGTGTACACTGATCTTCCTGTAAAGCCCCAAGGGCAGGCAGAGGCAAGAGTGTGGCTTACAGAGGCAGCCAGGGATCCAGGGTGTGGTGTTTTGGCCCCAGATGTAGGAGCATGTTGTCATGGGACTATCTACTGTCAGACCACTGCAGGGTGATAGTCTGACTGAGGGGACAAAAGGAAGCTGTGGTCATGGTGACACAGGTATCCAGCCCCATGGCCCTTGGGGTGCTAGAGAGGTTTGACACAGGCTATTTACGGCATGGGATATTAAGGTACAGGTGAGGTCACTGAGTAGACAAGATGCAGGACAGAAACCAGAGGTGACAGGCCACTCTGTCCTAGGCTCATGTTCCTTATTTCCAAACTCTAGAAACATGTAGGTATCCTGGGCCTGGATCTCCTCACCTGTCTTCTACCTTGCTGAAAAAATACCATATGTCCTAGAGATCTACACCTCTCCATGTTGAAAGTGCTCTCTTGTCCATGGGGCATGTAGTTATTTTAATTAAGAACATACCAGGGCTAGGGCTAGAGATGGCTCAGCAGTTAACAGTACTTGCTGTTCTTACAGAAGATCTGAGTCTGGTTCCCAATTCTCATATCGGACAGCTCACAACTGCCTGTAAGTCCAGCTGTAAGGCATCCATGCCCTCTTCTGGCCTCTATAGGCACACACACACACACACACAGATACACACACACACACACACACACACACACACAGACAGACACACACAGAGAGAGAGAGAGAGAGAGAGAGAGGGAGAGAGAGAGAGAGGGAGAGAGAGAGTACATACGCACGCGCACATAAATAAAAATAAATATTTAAACAAAAGAAAACACATCCACATCCACTAAGTCTTAGTTACCATGGAGACCGGCACACGTCTTCAAATAGAAGCTTTGTTGGTGACATTTGCCCCCACTGCCCAGCCCTCTTCTGCCACATCTGGGTGTCTGAGGGAGGTCTCCATTCCCACTTATCAGCATGCTAATTTTGTTCTCCTTTCCTGTGAGATGCACAGAGCAGGCCACCTTCATTTGCATAATTTGTGCTGGGATATCTGCTTGGTGCAGCCAGGCTGCTCCCCAACAATCCCATCCAGATTGGAGCCTCGGCAGCTGCAATCCATCATGCTTGGACTCCGGCCTGCGAGCTGGTGACGGCTGTCCACTCTCAGGGACTGGCCCGGCCCAAGCCCCAGCGAGAGCAGTGATTGATTAACGTGCACAAGCCGAATTACTCTCTGTAATGGTGATGAATACAGCCCGGCCTTTCTGGCAATGATGGTTGTTTATCCATTTTCAGACCCACGAACAGCAATCAAGTTTCCTCAGCTGGTTATTAATTACCACACAGCCCTTGGGTGGGGAGATGCAGCTTTCTTTCCAGGGGTCCCATCTGTCATGGGGAAGTTGTGAGGGCAGGTTTGCATGGAGTCTCTCCCTGTGAAAAGAATCTTTCCAACCCAAGCATCCCAATGTCAAATGGGTTCACACTGTGGATTCTGAGATCATCATGAGCAGGAGACTGCTTTAGATGGAGAGCCGGATGCTGCTAGATGCAGTGGAAAGGGGCTCTCTGTGCTGATGGGTCATGCCCACCTGGTGGGGGATTTATGTGTCCCCTGAATTGCAAACCACCATGGTTGTCCTTTGGACTGAGACTGGCAGTGTTAACTGGCCTACCCAGCCCTCCCTCAACAGGCCTGCGCCTGGCTTTTTTTTTTCAAGTTTATAACAGCAGGGTTCTCATGGTGCCCTGGATAGCAATCAGAGAGTGTGGGCAGCTTTGCTTTGGAAGAAGGTAAATCTTATTAAAACTGCATCTTAGGCTATGGGTGTGGTTCAGTTAGTAGAGCACTTTCCTAGCCTACCCAAACCCATGAGTTTGATCCTTGGCAGTATTTGAGCTGGGTATGGTGGTTCATGGCTGTAATCCCAGCCCTTGGGAGGTAGAGGCAAGAGGATCAGGACTTTGAGGTCATCCTTGGCTAACACAGTGAGTTTGAGGGTAGCCTGAGCCACATGAGATCCTTTCTTAAAACAGAAACCCTTCTTTGCCTTACAGGTTGGGAAACTAAGTCACAGCTTCAGGAAGCTTCTTGTATTTGAGATATACCTGCCATGAGACATCTCCAGGTATTCGCTGTGCAGGGTCCCAACAGGAGGGCAGAGTACTCTTCACAAATATATAGAGCCTGCTTCATGTGTCCAGCCTTATATGGACATTCAGGGACATACCTGGTCCTCCCTGTCTGATGAAATGGTCGCCCTGGGGTCCTATGATGTTCTGCTTGTCAGGATGAAGGAAGCATTCTGAGGTGCCCATGAGGCTCAGATCATAAAAGTACAGCAGGCAGTAACCAGCCGATGTGTTGAATTCCTGTGTGGGGGAACCCTAGATCCTAGCCAATGAACTCTGTCCTGAAAGGTCTGCTGCAGGTTGTGGGGAGGAGAGAAGCACTCAGAGTTTTTGTCCCAGTTATTATGGATTGTCCTCCTTCTCAGAAGATGTATTTATTTCTTTGAACACTATCTGCAAGGAGACATAAGGAGTGTCTACTTATCTTAAAGCCACGCTCTGGGGGAACATGATGTATGAAAATCAGGATCTACACGGCAGATACGTTTAGGGGACATTATTCATCTTGCAGAGAAGCTAGGGAATCTATCTTGCAAAGAACACATAGGGTTTCTTCAAAGGCAGCTGTCCTGTGCATGCAAATATTTATTTAAAATTCAAATATTCCTTGGAGTAGGATCACTCAGGGCAGATGGGAGACCCGGAAGTTCCAGAGCTTCTAGGAAAGAATCAATCCATTGATGGACAGATAGAAATTGCAGAAGTGAGCTCTTAGCTGCGTGATGCTACAGGCTACAGGACAGCTCAGAGGGACATGAGTCATGTTTGGTTGGGGTTGGTACTTCAAGTCTGTGCAGGTAGGTCTTGTTTAAACCCTGGGCCTGGAGAACTACAGCCAAGAGAGCCACAGGTCTGTGGTACCTGCCTAGGAGCAGTCTGGAGAAGCAGTAGCTGGGGACAGCTGCAGAGAAGAATTAGATGGGTAGACCTGAATCTGGCCTTCTAGACATGATGCCCAGGATAGATTCAGGTCCATAGGAAAGAGGGGGCTCTATGAGGGTCTGCAGGGATCAGGGACATTGAGGAGATGGAGAAATTGCTCCAGGGGCTCCCTGAGCCTCAACTGGAACTTCCAGGCTATCTCCCATTGTTCCTCTAGGCTACAAATAAAGGTCCCAGAAAGACAAAGAAGGTCCTTGCTATGAACCTGCAAGCTCTCAATTGTCCCCAGGTGATGAAAGGTAGAAAGACTCACAAATAAGTGAAATGGACTGGACCACAATCGCCATACAGAGGGCTTTGTTGACTCATACATTCACTCACTCCTGAGATTTTTATTAGAAAAACCCCAAGCCTGGCTGGATAGAGCACAGGAAAAAGAGATGGAGTTCTAGCCTCTTGAGGTCCTTCCTTATAGAGCTATCAGCACATACTCATGTCTGTTTTGGTTTACCATGTGACAAGCAAAGCAGAACAGAGGTCCAGAGGGACAAACAAGACATACCAGCTGCTCTGTCACACAGATGTGACCCCTGAGGATCCATAAGACCTATGTGTGGCTTATGTCAAGACCCTGAGGTAGAAAGAGATCACTTCTACAAAGACCTGCAAGATACAAGGACTGTTTGGGGGACACTTGGGGCTAGGGACAGTGTTGGATCCCCAATGAGGAAGGATCAGAGTGGCAGTCTGATCTGTCACTGCTTGATCTAATGTTCTTTGTGGCTTCCATGGCAGCTGTGGGAACAGCAATGATACTGGGGATGAGATGAGTGAGTTGTAGAATGTCCTGCCTTCTCTGGGAAACAGGGACTCTGCTGGAGCTGGGAGAATGCAGGGATGGATTTGGGAGGCTTTAGAGGAGGACTTGGGAGTGATACAGACCTGTGGATTCAGGAGGTGAAGGCTGTGTTTCTGGTGTTGAGTTGATACTAACAGCCCTGAAGGAAAGCTCAGGAGCCTCTGTGAGCTGATAAAGACACCAGCCGGCATATTGATATTTCAATCTGCCTCTTAGAGAAGACACCAGGCTCACAATAAGGGACTTCCAGACCAGACTGAACCACAGTGGTGGCTGGAGTGAGAATTGAGAAGATGCCCCACCCTGAAGAACTACACCCTGGACTCCAGGAAGGCCTGGGTGTCTGGCTTAGGCTTCTTTCACCAGGGCCAATAAGATGGAGCTATGACATCCCCAGACAGTGAGTGGCTCTGGGACAATTCCTTCCCATGGGTCACCTGAATGGGACACAGGACAGAGAATATTGTGTATACTAAAACAAAGACACTCCCTTGGGTGATGTGATGTTAACCTTAACTTGAATGGCTAGAATCACCATGGAAACACACATCAGAGTGGGGTCTGTGAGGGTGTTTTCATAGAGGTTTAACTGAAGAGGGAACACCCACCCTGACTGTGGGCCACATCATCCTACTGACTGAGGTCCCAAACTGACTTAAAGGAGATGAAAAAGGAGAGAGAAAATGAGGAGGAAGAAGAAGATGAGGATGAGGAAAAGGAGGGGGAGGAGGAGGGAAAGGAGGAGGAAAGAGAGGAGGAGGAAGGAGAGGGCGAGAAGAAGGAAGAGGAGGAAGAAGAGGAAGAGGAGGGAGAGGAAAAGGAGAGAGAGGAGGGGGAGGGAGAGGAGGAGGAAGAAGATGAGGAGAAGAAGGGAGAGGAGAAGAAGAAAGAGGAGTAGGAAGGAGAGGAGGAGGAGGAGGGAGAAGAGGACAAGGGAGAGAAGGAGGAGGGAGAGGAGGAAGGAGAGGAGGAGGAGGGAGGGGGAAGCTGGCATTCCATGCCCTCTGCATCCTGGTCCGTGAAACAAGGAGGTAAGGACCCAGCCAAGGCTGCTTTCCCTGCTGCGCCACACTTGAGCCAGAACAGACTCTTCCTCCTTTAATTGATTTCTTGTTAGGCATTTAGTCACAGCAGTGAGAAAATAATCCAGCGCTGGGGAAGTCACATGGAGCACAAGCCTGGCTGGGTGTGCCTGGCAATCCCAAAGGGCTTGCTCTGGGTTTTGATCCATTTCCAGTGGAGTGTAGGGCAAGTTCTATTTGAATTCTGAGCTTACATTTATCTGTTACATATTTAATTTTTATCAAAGATTACAGGTGCCTATCTCTGTCTTTGTCTCTGTCTCTCTGTTTCTCTCTGTGTCTGTCTGTCTGTCTGTCTGTCTGTCTCTCTCTCTCTCTCTCTCTCTGTGTGTGTGTGTGTGTGTGTGTGTGTGTGTGTGTGTGTGTGTGTGTGTGCATCATAACAAGGAACTCAACAAGTGGCAGCTTTTGTAAGGTGGTCAAAGTAACTCAACAGCGACAGAACAGAAAACTTCACCACTCCAGAAAGATCTTGCTCCTGCTTATGACCCAGATTCCCCAAGAACCTTTTGAATCTTTCCCACAGGGGACGTGGCGGGTATCAGGTGGCATGCACTGGCATTCAGACCCCCCCCATTCTGCTCTCCATCTTTATCACAACCCTGGACCTTGTCAACTAAGAGCCTGGGTGGGGTTGGCAGCTGCAGGAAGGGTCTGAGCACTGAACCTGTGAAGGGGAGCTTCAGGGAACCTGAGCTGGTGAACTTAAAAGATGCCCATGCACATGTACAAAAATAATAGACACAGGGCCCTGGCTGATGTCACTGCAGGGGAAGAGGACAGCCTGGGCACTTCTCAGTAGAATATCAGTATTTGGTGCCAGGTACAAATAGAAAGCCAGCAGTGTGAGCACTTGAGGAGCAGACCTGGAGCAGTGAGCAGTGCCTGGGGGTGCTGTGATGGGCATGTGATGATCACATTGGGGCTCCCCAGGTCCCCAGACTCCAGAACTCTCCTGTGCTTTCTCTTCTTTCTATGGATTTGTCCCTGGATGTTACCCTGCCGTAGCCTGTGGAAGTCCACTGATCTTTCTCCCATTCCTTCCTGCTAGGGATTGTGGGTATGTCTTCCCCAAATACAAAACACGCTACGAATACTCTATACATCACAAACTCCATATGCCACACATAAAACACACAGGCATGGACACAGACAGGCACAGAAACACACGCATGCACACACACAAAAATATAAGTACCTCATATGTCATACAACATATGCACCACACATAAACCACACATCTCATATACCACACCTAAGGCACACTACAGGAACCACAGACATTATATACACACTAATTACCATATACACAGCACACACACCAAACACCACACCAACTCCACACACAGGCACACACACACCTTTCCTGTCTACCTGCTTGGTAGGCTCTGGTATGGGCTGCTCATGATCTGGAAATGTCTTCAGTACTCTTTCTATAAGGAAAATCTTCCTTTCTTCCCGATCCCCTCCCCTCTCTCTCCCTCTTTAACCTCGAATCCAAGTCTTGTGAACCTGACTTTGCATTTCCCTTGCTATGGGCGCTGGTGTGGTCCACCAGACAGGTGTGTTGTGACAGGGTCTGCCATTCCTGTGCACAAGGTTTGCTCTGGCACTGTGCAGCTGTGTTTCTAGAAGACAGCTCAAAACACCTGTTGTCACTTTTGAACTCCACATGATGTCAAGATTCCTTCAGAATTTCCCCTACACTGAGTTCTATCCTGCAGGGAAATGCGGAGGTGATTTTCTGAGCATAACACCAGGGTCTCCCATTTTCCAGTTATCTACAGATAGCACCTGTGACATCACACTCAGGTCCTCTTCTGCAAGCACTATTTGCCATGACTTTTGATCTTGCTTTTTGTGTGACTTTTTTTTTTTTTCCTGAGACAGGGTCTCATGTAGCCCTGGCTGGCTTTGAACTTATTATGTATCTGAGGATAAACTTGAACTCGCCATTTTCCTGCCTCTGTCTCCAGAATGCTTGGATCACGGGTGTATGCCACATCACCAAGTTTATGTGATGCACGGTGTAGAACCCAGGGCTTCGTGTCCCCCAGGCAGGGTTTCTATGCACTGAGTTCCCACCTCAGTCTCTTCACTCATGACTTGAGGACATTTTTTTCCCCTTCTCTTTGTTTCAAGTGTTAATCTGGGTCCTTTCCTGTGCGGTGACATTTCCTCCTTGTTCTACCCTTCTGGCCAAGTGTATCCTGGCACTTTTTTATCACAACATTGCTGCTTCCCACCCTGGAATGCTATGGATGGCATTTATGGTTTCAGTTCAGGTTTGGAAAAGCCACCCACAGATGGCAGCAAGAAGTCTCTCGAGGATCCGCTCACTGTATGCCCTTGTTCCTTTCCCAGTGCCCTGGCAGCTCCTTGGGTGTGTGGCGCTCTTGAGTGTCGCGCTCTCTCCACCAGCCTCAGGCAGGAGTGCCTGTGGCTTCCTTCCAGCACTTTCTTTTCTTCCTGCTTCACTGTCCTTCATATAGACAGCTTCACGGCCAACAGCACCCACTGTGAAGCTATTTCCTGTCCACCCAAATGCCTGCCTTCTCACACCTTTCTGCAATTCTCCTGGGTGTGCTGGGCCTAGGGCAGCACCCTGGGGTGGGGGCGGCAACCCTGTCTGGCCTCGCTCCATCAATTCTGGCTTGAGACGCGTAATGCAGGCTGGGATACAGCTGTCTCAGAACACCCCCACCGCAGGGAGCAGGAGAAAACAGTGTGGGCCTCCTAGCTCTGCTCTCCCCTTAGCCCAGGAAGACCCCTGCTCTAAGGCAAGGCCTTGAGAGTGAGAGCCTGCACTAGATGGAGCCATTCCTCCTGCCATGGCATCCATCCCCACAGCTCCCCCCCACACACACACACAACCCCCATATGCGCTAGAGACACATCGACGCGCTGCAGCTGTCTTGATTCCTCATCCCACTCTGT
The DNA here is from genome assembly GCA_902168405.1 of Peromyscus aztecus. Taxonomy (NCBI): domain Eukaryota; kingdom Metazoa; phylum Chordata; class Mammalia; order Rodentia; family Cricetidae; genus Peromyscus; species Peromyscus aztecus. The sequence goes on along the minus strand of CABHPQ010001435.1, from coordinate 48,331 downwards.
TTACTCCATGCCTGGGGGTTTGGTGTCATACTTCCTGTAAAGGTGCCTCCCTCCAAGTCACATGCACATTCCAACTGACTCTGGGCATGTATGCAAGACCTGTGATGAATCTAGCTTCTGTTTCCTCTTCTCAGAGAAATATAGGGCAGTGACAGCCAGGCCCAGTGCTGGGGAAACTGAGGCACTCGGGATTTTCTTATGTGAGGATAGCTGGCCTATGGTTGCCCTCTCTCAGACAGCACCATGTGGGGAGTAGCATGGGGACCAGAGTCAAGCCGGGTTTAATGACATCCTGCGGACAGTTTGGACACTTGGGATGAGAGCTAACTAAACTTGGACCATCAGGCTCTCACCCAGAAGATGGAAAAGGTGTCACCACGGCTTCTGTAGAGACTCTACTGTGGCCTCTCCCTTGACTCCTGTTTCGTCCCCTTTTGGGAAGTATACTGGCTAATTTTCTTTTCTTGTCAGCTTAACACAGGCTAGGGTTATCTAAATAGAGGGACTCTCAATTAGGAAAGTGGTCTATAGGCAAGACTGTGGGGGTGTTTTCCTGACTAATGATTGACGTGGGAGATCCCCGCCCACTGAGGGCGGTGCCACCTCTGGACATTTGTATAAGAAAGTACAATGGGCAAAGAGGGCAAGCTAAGGGAGCCATGTTCCTCCATGGCCTATGCTTTAGTTCCTGTCTCTAGGTTCCTGCCCCAACTTCCCTTCCTGATGGGCTGTCAGATTCAACATGAAACAAACCCTTCCCTCCTCACGCTGCTTTTGGTCATGGTGCTTTATAAGATCGACAGAAAGCAATCTAGAACATAAAGAAGGAAGGGAGCAGCTTCTCTTCATTACAGACCAGCCACGGCCCAAAGAGCTCCAGCCACTCCGAACCAAACGCAAATAGGGCCCCACCTAGTGCTCTGAACTTCCTAGTGGGCCAAAATGCATACCCTTCCTTCATATGGAGTTCTAGGCTCTCACCCCAAGGGTTCAAGGCATGAGGACACATTCCCTGCTGGCATGAGAGAATACACAGCATTTACTCAGGGAAGCCAAGGACAAAAGCAAAAAGGATTTGCCATGTGGTATGTGGGCTCTGGGTACCCCACAGATGTGCACTCTGGCCACCCACATTATAGTCCCTAGGGAGACAGGAGAGGCTCTGATAGGACCTGCTGTTCTGTGACTTTGGAGATGGGAAGAGACCATGAAAGGACGGCGCCTTCAGTTGCACAATGCCATGACATTTTGCCAAAAGATAAACCTGCCATCCATTCCCAAAGGCTCCCAAACCAGCCAGCCATGTGTCCAAGGGGAGAAGGGCTGTACGTCCCGCTGATACCACTCAGCCAAGGCCACAGTGTGATTGGAGAGTCTCAAGGCATGAAGGGATATGAGGGCATCTGTCTTCTCGCCTAGCCTGTCCATCAAAACCTGCCAGACCAGAGCAAGGCTTTCTGATCTGAACTCCTGCAGGAGAACCAACCACATCTAACAGTTTGGGAGCCCAGCATGCTCTCTCTCCTGCCTGAGACTACGCTAAACAAGTCCACACCACAGCCTAGTCCATGCAGGCTGAGGAGGCCTCCTGGGTCACGTGATCTCCTGCCATCAGAGACACACCCAGACACACATAGGCAGGCATTTTCATCCCAGCTCTGGGGACCGACTATCAGTCTTTAGCCCCAGAGAGACCTGGGTCACTTTGGCCCTGATGCATCTGGATGCCACCTGGGGCTCCTCATCCTCTACTCTGAATAGCCCAGAGGTGGGGGTTCTCCTGGGTGAGGCAGGGAGATCTGAGGGAAGAGGAGTCGGGAGGAGCAGTGGCAGAGAGGGTACGGAGTTAAAATTGGATTTCTGCTCAGATTGATCATCTAATGTGATAGAAAAATATACAGTCTGGGAGCAAATTTAGATTTCAGTGAAAAATTAAACTGTTTTATACCAAGTTGCCCAGTGGAGCATTAAATGCATTCTCTACATAATTGTATCTCAGACAGCAGCGAGGACGTGGCTGTCACTCCAGCTGCCTCCAGAGGCTGCAGGACACCAGGCCCACAGCAGCCAACCCTGTGCAAGGGTGAAGGGTGTCCCGATTGATTTCCACACTGTCTTCCTGTGGGCTGAGGAGACTAGACCGGGAGTACCTTCCCTGCAACTTGTGGGGCAAGACACGCGCAAGCAGACACTGATTTGAGAGTGAGCGTGGAGCAAGAACACGGTGTGACCTTGGAAGCAGGCAAGAAGGTCCCATCCCATGAACTGCTCAGATGTTTGTCTCCATGACAGAGATCTCTGGAAATTAGATTCTTGCTGCCAGCGGCCTCCATGCCACCATCTGTCATTTTAGCCATTAGCGGTACAGAAATTAGGTTCCCCCCCTCCCCCCAGGCCTAGAATGTAGAATCAATAGCAGAGATACACTAACATAATTGACTTTCTGCATGGATCCTTTCCTTCCTCCCTGTCTCTAAGTGACTTCTCCTGTGTGTCTATCTGGGCTAGCCTGCTCCTCCCTCCTGTCACCTTCATGCACCCATTTCTCAGACTGGTATTGTCTTAGTTACTTTCCCGTTGTTATGATAAAACACCCTGACAACTGCAGCTTGGCTAGGGAGAAGGGTCTTTTTTTTTTTTTGGCTCATAGTTACAGGGTACAGTCCCTGAAGAAGACACAGCAATGGGAGCTTAAAGACCCCTGATGGCACTGTATCCAGATCAGGAAGTGCACACAGGAAGGTTGGTGCTCCGCTCACCGTCTCCTTTTTGAAATAGGTGGGAATCCCACCCCATGAGATGGTGCCCCCCCCACCACAGAGAGTGAGTCTTCCCACCTCATTTAATCTAATCAAGATAATCCCCCACAGGCATGCCCAGAGGCCCGTCTCCGAGGTGACTCTAATCTCATCAGGTTGCCGCTTGAGATGAACCGTCACAGGTGTATCGCAGTTTTCCATCAGTAAATAAATGCACAGGAGGTATTACACAGAAGGACTAAGTATGGTTGGTGAGGGTAAACATGAGGCAAGGTCCTCAGAACTGTCCTCAAGACCCTCCTGGACAGGACATGGATGGTGGCTGCTCAGACACAGCCTGGACACAATTGTGGCTGTCCCCTACAAGGCCATTTTTTTTCCTTTTTACTTTAGGATTCTCATCGCTTCTACCACTTCCTGTGCATGTGAAGGCCTGGGAATGGAAAAAGGTGAGGACAAGGCAAGCTGGCTATCTCTGTGTGCAGCATAGACACATGCACACATGCAACATGCACGCAAATATACACATGCACATACATCCAGAGATGCTCAGAGACACATGCACACATACACACGCATGCCCATGCACACATTCACGTAAAGAGACATATACACATTCATAGATGGGTGCACACGCATGCATATCCCAGCCATCAGCCAAGTTACATGCACCTCCTGACTTATCACTGGCTTCCAGGGACAGCAGACACACCCGAGCAGTGCAGAGACCATGCCCTGAGCGCCAAGGGTTCTTGTGTGTCCCTGGGGAGAACCTGTTCTGAGTGACACAGTGGTGAGGCCCTGGTAAAAGCAGTGAGCTGTGGCAAGGAGCTTCTGTTCTCTCCTTGCTAATTGTCTGCTATTGTTTTCCAGACAAACAGCTCTGATTGGGAGTCACAGGAGTGCATGGCTGAAAGCAACTCTGGAGAGATTCATCCCCACAACTTCCCCCCAGTAAAGCTCTGCAACACGCTGGGCACCCAGGCTTCCTATGGGTTCTGTGCCCAATTTGTAAGCAAAGCGCTGGATGATTCCAGCTCATTGGAGTCTAGTTTCACTTTGGAACAGGACATGGAGGGTAGAGGGAGAGACCAAGACTCCCAGGTCCACTCTCTCTCCTTTTGTCTGTGGCGAGAATGGGGCAGAGAGTGATTCTTGTTCCTAGCCTGTGTTATATCTTCCTCCTTGGTCTACCACAGTATCCGAAGCATACTGCAAGGGCAGGTCCTCTAGTGCTCAGACTAGCCATAGACATGGAACTCACTGGGTCTACTAAAAAGAAGCACTCATAAGGAGTTGGCCTATGGGCAGCAGAGAGTTCTGTATTCATTATTTTTCTGTTGCTGTAATAAAATGCCAAAATCACCTGAGAGAAGAAAAGGGTTTACTTTGGCTTGTAGTTCCGGAGAGATAGAGTCCACCATGGAGGACAAGGTATGATGGAGGAACCAGGAAGCTGGTTGCTCATATTTTCATCCATGCACAGGAAGCAGAGAGAACAAGAAGTAGGTCCAAGATATAGAACCTCAGAGCCTGTCCATCAAGGCTCTACCTCGTAAAGGTTCCATAACCTTCCCAAACAGGACGACTAACTGGGGACTGAGTGTTCAAATCCACGGGTCTGTGAGAGCGATTTCTCATAACCACCACAAGCCCCATCCCCTTCCCCGCCATAGACTAATGGTCATCTCACGACACAAAATTTTTCCAACCTCAAAAGTCTCCAGAATCTTTAACAGTCTCAAGACTGTCCAGAAGTCCAGTCTCTTCTGAGACTCAAGGCAATCTCTTTACTGTGTTGCCTGGTAAAATAAGTTAATTTAGAAACTTCCAATATACAAAAGCACATTCCTATTCTAAAAGGGAAGAATGAGGGCATAGTAGGAGATATCGGATCAAAGCAAGACTCAAACCCGGTAAAGCAAATCCTGTAAGTTTCTAAAGGCTTCTATGTCCTTGCCCCTCCAGCTTTGCTGCCCGCAGCAAACATCTCTCTCATAGGCTGGTTCCCCTCCCTCTATACAGCTCTCCTTAGCAGATCTCTCATGGCTCTGGCACTTCCAATATCTTTGGGTGTCTCCTTCAGCCCATGCTTCCTGGTCACAGATCCAGGCATGACCTCTCAGGACCTCCTCACAAGGGCCCTGATTCTGACACAAGCTTCCCAGTCTCAGTGGTTCTACATGTTCCATGGCTTCCCCAACCATACCACCAACTATGTACTTAATATTCAAATACATGAGCTTATGGGAGACACTCAAACTACCACTAATGCCATCACATGCCAGGAGACAGCTAGAACCTAGGAAAGCCATGGAGCACCTCACCCAGAGTCCAAAGCCCTGAGTAGAGGAGAGAGACATGTAAGGAACAGTCCAGGACGGAAGGAGACACTGCAGGTAGATGGGGAATCTCCTTTTCTTGGTCTTGCTTATTCAGCTCAGGCCTCAAAGAACAGTGCTAGACCCATCAGTCCCAAAACTGATGCCTTCTAGAAACACCCCAGACACTACCAGGCAAACATCACTAAGTGTTTAGGGACTCGGTCCCCAAATGTTGATTAAAAAATTATTATCAGACCCACCCAGTCGATGATGGTGGTGGTAGTAGTGTGTGTGTGTGTGTGTGTGTGTGTGTGTGTGTGTGTGTGTATGTGTGTGTATGTAAAACAGTAAGGCATCATTGGCAGGCCTCTTTTCTTCCACATGGTTCTGCACTATGTGGACACAAGGAGTTCTCAGAATAATCAGCACCCCCAAGAGAGCCTCACTTCAGGACCCATCTCTGCTTCTTAATGAGCACAGACCAGGCTCATCACTGCCAAAGTCAGTTTCTTTAATGCAAACCCTGCTCAACCCTCCTCACTTTCTCACAGTTGGCAAGTTGTGTTGTGAATGGACTCCCTGGTCCAGATGTGATGGGTCTACTCCTAGATAGATGGTTGTGCTTGCCTACAAGGCTATCCTCTCCATCCAAGTCCCCACTTTGGCAGACAATGGGTGAGAAGTAACATCCCAAATTCCCTCTGGGTCATGGATTGCATTCTGCAAGATGTTAGTAATCTTCTCTACTGAGCAAGAGGGGGTGCAGATTGATGTCTGTCCACATAGAGACACACACCTTCCTTGATGCTATGGACACTGTAGAGGAGCCCTGATGCCTAGTGGATGATGCCTAGTGGATGATCACCATGCAGGGCCCTGCTCCTTACAGGTGCTTCAGATGCCTACACCACCCTGCTTCAGCGTGGTGACCCCAAATACTTCATCCACACAAACCTCCTGGAAAGCCCCTCTGAAATTCCCACTCAGGGACTCCATATGCCACGTAGCATGGGCTGCAGACCTGTTTCCTGAAGACTGAGGAAACAGCAGTGCAATAAAGTCCATTGTGCTCCCTGAAAGAGAGTCCAGCTTGCTCCAGCCAATCAGCAGAAAGCCAGGACCACTGGGGATGAGGGGAGACTTTGCACAATAGTTTGGAGCCCATGAAACATTGTTTTCAAAGATGACCATCATAGTGACTGCTGGCTGCCTTTCTAGGTCTTTACCCAAAGTTGACTCAAACATGGTCTCGGAGACACAAATGGGAGCCACCACTTGCCTATGTCTTGGCTGAATCAAGAACAGCCATGCAGGACCACGTGCCATTGTTTGATAAGGGACTTTGCAGGTCTCATGGGCCCTGGTGTAACCACACAACTGAGCCAATGGAATTCAAAAGCAGCTGCAGAGGACTTACGATGGAAGTAGCATGACTGTGCTCTAATAAAGTTTTATTTACAAGGCTGGCCCACAGGCCCTCACACATTGGCTCCTGCCATGATGTTACACAAAGATTGACACAAAAGAATTATGGCAACGTGACAGGATGGGTGTCTGCATGAACACACTGAGAGAGTGGGTTGGTGTACCTGCCCCCCTTGTGTCCAGTTCAAAATGCAAACCTACAGCTTACACTCAGCTCAGTGGTGCACACATCTACTAGAAGTCCACAGAGTGGGAGAATGAGTGCGGGGGATCAGGGAGATAAGCCAGGAGAGTCTGCAGCACACACAGGTGCCCAGGGATAGGCTGAAAGGGACCGTGTTCTTAGACACAAGGCAGGCAGCCACGGGGGGAAGCGGGCTCCTGAGTTTTAAATATGTCACAAAATGATGCACCCTGCTCACTGCAGCTCGGAGGAGGAAAAATAGAAGACAGAATGGGAAGGAATGTAGGTAAGGCGGGGAGGGGGACAAAGGAAGAGTAAAAGAATGGAGAGAAGGAAGGCTGGTAAGATGGCAGGGAGGGTGGAATGGAAGAAGAAAAGAAATGAAGGAAGTCGGGGAGGAAGGAAGACAGGAAGGAAGAAAGAAGGGAGAGAGGAAAGGAAGGAGAAAGAGAGAGAGAGAGGGAGGGAAGGAGAGAGGAGGAAGGAAGGGAGAACCAGCCTGAACCATCTGCTCTTGCCAGGAATAAGGCAGACCTGAGCTCTGCCTTGAGTCCCTGCCTGGTCTCTCACCGAGAGCAAGGACAAGAGACAGGAGAGATAGGAAGCCAAGAGAATCCTGCAGGGAGGACTCAGAGCCTTGAGCTCCTGAGCTCTCTGCCCAGAGCTTGTCTCCTGGGATAGCCTGGGCTGAGCCAAGTCCTGCCTGTCACTGTCTAAGTGGGCTGAGCCTCGGCAAGGGCCTGTCTGTGGTTCATTAGAGCAGTTTTTATCGGCTAAGTGCTTTTCAAGGGTTTAAAATGCCCTGAGACTCTTCAAAAGCTGTGGGAGGGAAACCGCCTTCGCTTTCCCTATTTATCAGCCGTCGGGGGCATGGGGGCAGCAGCCTGTCAGCTTACAGATAATTCTGCCCCACATTTCCCTCCCAGCTCCAGTCTCCTTCCCTGCCCAAGTTCTGCTCTGAGGAAAGATGGGCCAGCACGAGGGGCCTTGAGGGGCTTATGCGAGTCAAAAAACAGCCACAAATAATGACAGTATTTACTCAGATTAGGAAAACACTTTAGACTGTTCAAAACCCTGCCACAAACCCTTTCTTCTTTAATCCTGATGCCAATCCTGTGAGGATGAACAGGGATGAGTGGAAGCTGGGTCATTTTGACCCTCGAGAAGCTCTGTCTAAGTTCCAGGAATGCTATGAGCTCAGCCACGGTAGGGCGTTAAATCACCCCAGCTTATAGTGAAATGAATTATACTAAAAGCAAAGGAACGACATGAATACAGCAGCCTGATGGGGAACCCCAAGCCTGCTAAAAAGTGGGCAGAGGGCTTGGCAGGGAGCCTCCGGGCCAGCCCTGGTAGGCGAACCTAGCTTCTGACCCCAGCGAGTCCCCAATTCAAACCACAAGGATGGCTGCATGCAGCAAAGCCAACAGTAGCAAGCGTTGGCAGGGACACGGAGATGTAGGGACACTGACAGTGCTGAGGGAATATGGACCTGCAGCCACTGGTGGATGCAGCATGGTAAACCCTCAAGCAGCTAAGCAGAGAACTGGCGCATAGCAACTCTACTCCCACACGGAAGGTGCCCTGGAGAAAACAAACAAGGCAAGTATCCCATGTCACATACTACTGATGTTCACCAAATAGTAGAAACAACCCAAGTGCCCGTGGGTGAACGACACCACAGACCACCATATCCACCGCATGGTAATTATTGTTGAGTCTTGAAGTGGGGTGAAGCACAACAGCGTCTGTGACCTGGATGAACTTGAAACCGTCATTCGTAATTCATGAAATGGTGCAGAAACCACTAACATTCTAGAACTCGCGTATACAAGGTCCTCCGGACAAGCAAACTCACGGAACAGAAAGTAGAACGGGGTTGCTGTTGTGAGTGTTGGAGGCAGTGGGTAGTTACTAATGAACAGGCATGGGGGTCCTATCTGGAAGAGGTAGAGGGGGATGGTGGAGATGGCTGAGCAGCGTACAGTGTGACAGACACTTCTGATGGCAATTGTCTTAATTCGGTGTCTGTTGGTGTGATGGAACGCCCTGGCAACAGTAGCTTGGAGAAGAAAGGCTTTATTTATAGGCTGTAGTCGCCTGTAAGGGAAGTCAGACATGGAGCTCAAGGCAGGAACCTGGAGGCAGGAACTGAAGCAGAAGCCATGGAGGAGCGCTGCTTACTGGCTTCCTCTTCTTTCCTTGCTTGGCCTGCTTTCTTATACCACCCAAGACCACCTGCCCAAGGATAGCACCACCCACAGTGACCTGGGCCCTCCCTGATCTGTCACTAATCTAGAAAGTGCCCCCACAGACTTATCCACTAGCAAATCTGATGAAGATAGTTTCTCCATTGAGACGTCTCCTTCCCAGGTGACTCTAGCTTGTGTCAAGTTGACAAAAAACTAACCAACACAACAATGTTTACCAATCACGTATGATCTCAATGAACAGCTAAAAGACCATAACCAGAAACCAAGGCTTCCTCCTTGGCCTGAACATCTTACCTTCCTCCATGTGCCAGATACTATTCTTGCTACCCTGTCCTTGTTTATCTGTGTGTCTGCACTGTGTCCCTCTGGAGCTCTTGATCTCACAGACCTCACAGAGAGCCTGTCAGGACCCGGCCTACTGCTGTTGGCTCACAGAAGTAAAATCTGCTGAAAGAATGCTGTATATCCTCATGGGACAAGATGGGCTTGGGGAGGCCCATCAGGAAGGTCCATGTATGGTTCTTGCACATCCCTTGGAGCATCATGAGTCCTCACGGAGTTCCTGGCACTCTCATAGTACAAATGCATTCTGGTGCAACCCTGGTCCATGAACATCTCATATGAATTTATTTAATCCACTGTGAATCCAGTCTCCTTCCCTACCCAGATGGGATTCCATCTCTCACACATTGCTGTGAATTTCCAATTTAAAGAAATAGGTCATGGGTTGGATGATATCTCTCGGTGGTACAACACTTAACTAGAATGCTCAAGGCCTTGAATTGAACTTCCAGCAAAACACACACACACACACACACACACACACACACACACACACACACACA
>CABHPQ010001435.1:0-29742 GCA_902168405.1 Peromyscus aztecus | reverse complement strand
ACACACACACACACACACACACACACACACACACACACACACACACAGTATTCTTATGGGGTAATTCTGGAGGTGCACACTTAGGTCCAGTCCAATTGTTTTCTGATGTATTCTGTGTGCTTCAAACGCTTCATAATTAAAATAATGTTTTTACAGCTTAGAATTTAATAATGTGGGTACACACTGACCCAGCCACCCACAGCTCATATCCTGCCCTAGAACATAGACGCCTGCACTGTACTGCTTGAATGTCACCCCTCCAGAGAGCTGTCCCCAGACACACCAGCCACACATGGTGGCCACTCCCCCACCTTTACTTCCTTCTGCATCGTGTGTTTGCTTGCTCCTTGGTTTGTGACTGACCCTTCCTCCACAGTGAGAAGCCAGCCTCAGAACTCTGAGGCGGTGACCACCAGTCCCAGGAGCTGAAGGAAGGGGCCGCATGGACAGTACTGGCCACTCAGAAAGGAAGCAAGATCCCTGGGCACTGCATCTTTCAAGCTCCAAGATAGTCACAGACTGTGGAAGGTCACAGTAGATGCCTATGGAACAGCTCACAGGAATGCCATGTCTGCACATTTCTTCTGACATGCAGAATTCTTCAAGGAAGGGGGGTACCTGCATGCATTAGCCATCTGATTTTATATGTTACTCAAGAGGGGATTAGAGCGAGGGTATAAAACAAAAGCCATCTTCATCCACAGAACTTGAAAATAAATGTCCAGGATCATTGCATATGTGTTTCATGGTAGGAGCTGTGTTCTGATCCCTACAGAATGCAGCACTTTACACTGGGCCCTTCTACCATTTCTCTGCCTCTGTGTCTCCATCTCTGTCTCTCCCCCACTGGTTCTTTCCCTATTGGTCATTGTCTCTCATGCTATAGACATAGGCATGCTAACATCACAGACTGAACATAAACTGAAGCAGCTTCTTTGATAGAAGTGTGGTAGTTTGAATGTAATTGGCCCCCATAAGCTCATAGGGAATGACACTACTGGGAGGTTTGACTTTGTTGGAGTAGGTGTGACCTTACTGGAGGAAGTATGTCACTGTGGAGGCAGGCTTTGAGGTCTCATATATGCTCAAGCCACGCCCAGTGTCTCAGTTCACTTCCCATTGCCTACCCATCAAGATATAGGATTCTCAGCTCTAGCACCATGTCTGGCCACATACAGCCATGTCCCACCATGATGATAACGGACTAAACCCCTGAAATTGTAAGCCAGTCCTATTAAATGTTTTTGTTTATAAGAATTGCCCTGGTCATGGTGTCTTTTCACAGCAATAGAAACCCTAAGACAAAAAGCTTCTTTCTTTCTTTGTTTCTTTCTTCCTTCCTTCCTTCCTTCCTTCCTTCCTTCCTTCCTTCCTTCCTTCCTTCCTTCCTTCCTCCCTCCCTCCCTCCCTTCCTTCCTTCCTTTCTTATGTGCTTTGGTGTTTTGCCTGCATTTATGTCCATGTGAGAATGACAGATCCCCTTGTACTATAGTTACAGACAGTTGTGAACTGCCATGTGGGTTCTGGGAACTGAACCGGGGTCCTCTGGAAGGGCAACCAGTGCTCTTAACTGCTGAGCCATCTCTCCAATGCCTTCTTCTTTCTTCTAATGGGAGATGTTTTCGCAAGCTCTCACATCTGACAATGACATTATTGTCCTTAAAGATTTAGGAACTCCCAGGCAAGGCCCAGATCACTCTATCTGGTCTATCTGGTTTGGCCCTCCGTCTGAGGCTGACACTGTTTTCTCAGCACTCTTTAGAGACACACTTTCCTTCCCAGTCCTGTTCTGCTGGGTAGCTGCTAGGAGGAGCCATCAGTCTGCCATTGGGGAGCCATCTGCACCCTTTATCCTGACTCCTTGAAAGACCAGCCAGGTACCAGCTGTCCCTGGGTGCTTTGCTTGGGGACAAAGGTACATTTATGGTTTCAAAAGCAACTTTGAGTGTAACCTTGTTGAACAAGAGTCTTTCACTCCCGCTGACACCAGTTGGCCACGTTCATACCCACGTGTGGGTGACCACAGGCCAGTCTCACTCTCTAGCTCAGCAGCCTCAGGAGTGGGAGGACAGTGCAATCCAAACTGCCTGTCACTGAAGTGAAAGGGAGATTTTGACAAGGAGGTCATGCTGAGGGTTTTCGATTGATATTAAAACACTGTTGTGGGGTAAAGTCTCCTAAAAGGGAATCTATGAAAACCAGAAGAGGATAAGGTGGGAGAGAGCTCTGTTGAATGTAAGAGCAGGTCCCTGCACTCTGGAGAGATGGCCCCACCCCTCACCACAGGCCAGGATGAACTGACCCTAAAGGCAGGGGTTTAGGGGAGCTGACTCTGGCCCCTCGTCTGAGGTAGGTGGCCCCAGTGGCCCGAAACAACCAGCTCAGCTACCACCCAGGCCCACAGCTGGGCCATGGGTTGTCCCACCCTAACTTCTATGCCATCTAGGACCTGCTGGAGCTTGTGAAGGGACTGGTCCTGTGGAACAATACTCACAGTATCTCCACGACTCAGTGAGTTAGGGCAATGAACATTTGCTAGGAAAGCTGATTGGACAAAAGGGTGTACTACATGACATACTGAGGCTCCCAATGCCACCAGGACGAATGAAGAGGTGTTGGAGAGGAGGGAAAGAAGAAGTGAGGAGGTGGTTTTTGTTTTGCTTTGTTTTTATTTTTGTTTTTATTTGTATTTTTGGTTTTCTTTGTTTTTGTTTATATTTGTTTCCTTGCTTTGTTTTGGTTTGATTTTTTAAAAAATTTCTTTTGTGGGGGGCATGCTAAAGAGGTGAGGGAAGGATATGGGGGCACTGGGAGGTGAGCAGAATTGGGGTACATGATGTGAAACTCCCAAAGCATCAATAAAGAGTTAAATTTTCAAAAAAAAAGTAAAACTGCAGTGTTAGAGTGTTGGCTTGGTGAGCAAAGTACTTATTGAGCAAGCATGGGGATCTGAGTCTGGATCCCCAATACCCACATAAATGTGGTCTGTGACAGTGTGCCCCTGTAATCACATAATTGGGAGGGGGAGACACAGGAATATCCATAGAACTTTTGGGCAAATCTCAGGTTCAGTGAGAAACTCTTTCAAAAATAACATGAAAGGAGAGAGAAAGACACTCAGTGTCAACCACCGGTCTCTGCGGGTGTATGTGTGGGTGCGTGGGCCTCCCCCGTAGACAGAAGAATCTTGTGACCTAGAACAGAAAAATAAAACACAGAGATTAAAGAAGCTTGTTGTGAAACTCTACCAAACACAGGATTTTATTCAAAACATGAGAATCACTCTTGAAAAATCACCAAGAAGTATGCTCTTCAGCATCCCGAACAAGGACAAATCGCAGGAAGGAGAAATGTGAAGAGCTGGCTAGCATGCTCCCAAGATCTTCTCAGTCTCATCATTAATCAAGAAAATTAAAATGCTGTGGATACACCACATCTTATCCCCAGGATTAGCAAGAACCACGCGGCCAACTGAGCCGAGTCTGGGTGACACGGACTGAACGTGGAGGTTGCAGTCCTGGAGTCCTTGGGATGTGGATGTGCAAAGGCTTTAAAGGAAGCCAACGGTGTCTTGGTCTCATGTGTATGCAGTGATATACCTCTCAGGATGCCCTGCAGAATCACAAACAGGAACCAGCCTTGGTGCATTGCATTCCCTCAATAGAAAGCAATTACGAAGCTGAGGTGGGTAAACCACGTCCACACGTATATGGATACACGTCAAGGTCAATGGTCAAAGGTTTTGAAGAAGGAAGATGCTGATGAAGTACACAGAGGAAGCTACTCATCTGCTTATCGTGTATGCGTGTTTGTGTGTGTGTGTGTGTGTGTGTGTGTGTGTATGTGTGATAGATGTGTACGTATGTGTGGTGTATCAGTGAATTCGTGTACACAGAGGTCGGTGGAGGATATCCAGTGCTTAGCTCTATCACTTTCTGCTTTAATCTCTTGAGGTTGACTTTCACAGAACCTGGAGAGAGGCTGGTGCCCAGCAAGCTCCAGCCAAGCTCCCAATGCTTGTGTACACATGCTTCTGTAGCGAGAGTGTTTTGTGATTGTGCACACAGAGGTGTTCATACATTTACTTAATGGAAGAACTGTGCGTGCAGATGTGATGCCCACTGATGGGTGTGAGCATGTGTATACAGCATTGGGCTTACAGTGTATCAGCGGATGCCTGAATAGTTAAATGTGTGCTGGGACCCAATCTCAAGGCCTCATGCCTGCATAATCAGTCTTACCCAGTGATCGTTTCCCCAGCCCCCACTGAGCTGTTTGGTACAACACACACAATTTTGTACATAACATACACTCTCCCACCTAGCTCAGGAGACATGGCTGTATCTGTTGGAAACAGAACAGAGAAGACTATACATTAACTGTGGGACAGAGTTGGCACCAGGCAGAGGACACAGCACACCCGGGGGCTAGGACTAAGACTTGCCAGCTCCTGAGTGCCCCGGGCTTGTTAGGAAAATGTTTAAAGCAAATATTTCAAAAATTACTAAATCTGAGTGTCAGGAAATGTCTGTTTTGCATTATTAACTTCTCTCTGGGTCTGAAGTGTTTTGTTTTCTAAAATGTCTGATGTGAGTCTGTTTTTACGCCAGATAGAGCGTTTGGTGGTGCTTCGGATACAGGTGAGAGGGCTGGTTGTCACAGCCAGAATGAGAGGACTGTGGGCAGCATGCAGGATGGAGACCGAGTTGGAATCTCCAGCCCATACTTTATCCTGTGTGTGTGTGTGTGTGTGTGTGTGTGTGTGTGCACGTGCGTGCTCACACCCATCAGTGGGCATCACATCTGCATGCAGTCTTTCCATAAGTAAGTGTGTGAACACCTCTGTGTGCACAATCACACAACACTCTCACTACAGAAGTATGTGTATACAAGACACAACTACATGTATGTGCTATAAAAAAATATCTATTCTGTTTGCTTAATGCTCTTTGAAGGTGTATGTACATTGTATCTGTGTGTCTATGCAGGTTTGTGTAGGTGTGAACACACATGCATCCATGTGTAATACCTACTCACTGTGTGTCTGTGCACGTGTGAATGCATGTGTATCTTTATATAATATTCAGTCACTTGTGTGTACGAGTGTATGTGTACACAAAGGTACGTATATGTATACAACACACATTCACCATTTCTGTGTCTGTGCACGTGTGTCCATGCATGTCTGTGTGATATACACCCACTGTGTGTATTGTGCATGTCTGAACCTGTGTATCTATGTACAGTGCCTGCATTCTGCTAAGTGTATGCCTGTGCATGTGTGTATAATGACAGGATTCTGACTCTATCGTTCCGAGGGTTCCCGCTTCTCCACACTGTTCATGTCCTTCTTTCCTCAGGTTTTAAACTCTGGAGCCCAGAGGTTCTATTTGCTCCAGAATAGAATGGCATGTCCACCTCCTGCACCAGGGTTCAGAC
Source organism: Peromyscus aztecus (assembly GCA_902168405.1). NCBI lineage: Eukaryota > Metazoa > Chordata > Mammalia > Rodentia > Cricetidae > Peromyscus > Peromyscus aztecus. The sequence goes on along the minus strand of CABHPQ010001435.1, from coordinate 24,303 downwards.
TATCCTGCAGCAGCATGCTCTACCCCATCATGCTGCTGCTCCTACTGTATGTGTCTGTTCACATGTCGCCATTTGTTCCTTGCTCCAGATTACAAGCTCTACCGGTAGAGGGGCACCATCCACTCCATGAGCTCACTGCTCAATCCCAGTGCCCAGTGCAGCTTGTTAGATGCTAATTAACATGTGCAATGAGTGCAAGTGTGTGCACCTGCTTGTGTTCATGGGAGCATGCATGTGAAAAATGCACATGTGACCATGCATTTGCACGTGGAAATGTGTGAGTATGTTAGCCCACATATGTTAATGTTGATGCACAGATATGGGGGGAGGCCTGCACGTGAATGTGAGAGCATAGACACGTGTGAGAATAGACACATGTGCACAGCACATGTCAATGTGTACATGTGACTGGACATCCACATGTGTAGACCTGCCTATATACTTGACCACATGAATGTATCAATGCACTTGAATGTTGGTCCTTAAACACAGCTGACCATGTTTTTTCCATTAGTTTTAAGTCTGAATCCTGTCACTGGGCCTCCCTGAATGTTCCATCACAGTATACAGTCAGCCTGGTTTTCAGTTACTCGGTATTCCCTTGACAGTGAAATCAGGTGGTCATGGAGTCTGAGATGTTCCTGGGGTACTGACCTGCGTGCGAAGGTCAGGAGCTCAATGTGGCTGCTGGATTCCACTCCCGATGCTGGGATGTCTCTCAGCCTCCCTGAGGAAATGTTGTCTAGTGTTTCTGCCCAAAAGCTCCACTACAGAAATCAGACTTAAAAACAGAAGTAAGTATCTGACCAGAGGCAAGGACAGAGCAGTGAGGATGTGAGACAAAGTAAGACTGTTCCTGGGAGGTGGCCACTGCTGGGCTTCCCGTCTCCACCAGTAGCCAGTGACAGTCCAACGCCCAGAGCCTTTATCTGAACCAGAGCCAATGTGCTTAATGAGGACCAAATTAGCACACTCAGGGACGAGATCATGCCAGCAAGAATGCACAGAAGTGGACAGATAAAGAGGATATTAAAAGTACAGAAAGTGATGAGCGGATAGCCAGGACAAAGACAAGACACAGAAAAGGACACTGGGCGGATATTGGAGCAGATAGGTCTGCGTGTGGAGCACACTTCTGGGAAGATTTTCCATTGACACACAGGTTGTCTACAGAGTGGAGTCAAACAAGGGCCGAAAGGAATGAGAAAGCATTAGGAAAGGCAGGGGGCACCTCTCCCAGTATAGGGTGTGCACTGTGGATGAGGGTGTGACGAGACCAGCTGACCTGGAAGCAGGGAGAGTGGCCTAGGAGGCTTGCAGTGCCTCTGAGTGTTAGGCACTTGCCTCAGGATGAGAGTGAAACGGAGACTGTTCTAGAAAGAAAGTGGGATAATTAACATGATCATGTACATTTGTGGGATGGTTACCAAAGACCACAGAGACTACTGGCTCTGGGCAAAAGACAGTGGGAGATGGATCTGCCTGTGTGGAAACAATGACAAATGTGTCACAAGCCTCAGACAATTCCCTGGAGGACCCCTGCTCATTCCTGTGTATCCAAATGGACCAGCACAGATCAAAAGAGGCCTTATTTACATGTGGCCCTGCGATGGAGCAGGCGGGGCAATGAGCCTGTATCCAGATATGTGCTTTGTAGGATACCAGCCGCTTGTCCCCACTGAAGGCTATAGCATGTGGATGTCGAGAACTAAAACCCACAGCATAGATGCTTAGGTGCACCAGTTACTTCAATATTTAATTTGTTAAATATATGCAAGAATGTCCAGGAGAAAGACCCAAAGTTTACTTTAATTAATAATGTATGTATTGCTCATCTCCTATGGACCGTCTACCACATAATTCAAAGAGGGGAGAGGAAGGTGGAGTTACAGCCTCTGCGTGCTCATGATTATGGAACATCTTCAGACCATCACTGTTCTCATGAATATTTCCCGAACCTGCTTTACATGTTCAATATCTGGTTGTTGTAGATCCATGATGACAGTGGTACAGGAAGAAAAGTGTCCTAAGGGACAGAGGAGAGCAGCCTCTTTGGGTGGAGGGAATCTGAGAGGGCTCCCTACAGGAGGAGGTATCAGTTTACAGAGATGGGATCAAGGATGGGGCTGGGGGGGGTATCAAAGGGTACAACAGACACCAGCAGAGGTGTGGTAGGGTATGTGTGAGCTAAGCCAGGAATCACTTTATTACGTAGGATCTGCCGATGAGTGGACAAGGACCCCCAACAGAGGTTCAGAGAGGTCTGTCTGTAGATTCATAAAGACTGAAGATGTTGACCCCAGGTGGGACTCTGATGCCAGAAAGCCAGAGAGATACACTATGGCTGCCAGGACATGAGCTCGGGTGGATAGTGGGCAAGATGAAAGGGCCAGTACATCAAAGATCCTTAGAGAATTCCAAGGGGGCTATCTGGAACAATCTGAGTTTCCATTTTGGTGATGTTCTGAGGTTGAAGGGACTTCAGGGTGGTAGGTGCATGCTCCCCCAATGGTAGGATTCAATTCTCTCTAACACATCCATTGTTCCTCTAGTGGCTAGTCTAGCCCTTTGGATAAATCCCAAAAAGCAGAGCTGTGGAGGCCCCAGGTCCTCTGCTGTTATCTCTTGTCTCCAGAGGAGCCTCATTCTAAACCACACAAGTCCAGCTCCATAATGTTACACACATCCTTGACCTCAGGATACTTGTACATGCTAGTCCTCTGTTGGAGCTCATTACCATGTCTCATAAGACTGGCCATAGTCCTGCCCTTAGAAGAAAGCCTGCCCCAGTGTTGGGATCCTCACTGGGCCCTCTTTTCTGGACACTAGACTTAGCATCGGCCACCCAAATACTTCTACCTGTGGTTTTTCTCCAGCTCTAGGACTCCTCAACGACAAAGCCCTTCCTGGTTAGTTTCTCTGTTGATTGAGGGTGATATACTGAGTTCAGGGTCCACATGGGTATCACCTGCATGCTGGAAAGGTGGCTAGTGCTATCAACCCAACCATGCCTGGAGATCTGCCATCCCTTGAGAGCCATGGTCCAGATTACTATAGCCCAGAGTGTGGACCAGCTGGTGTGGTGTAGGCTCTGGGTTTGGAAAAGGCTAGAGGACATACTGTGTCAACTCTACCACCAGTGTCCTGGCCACTAGGTTACACTCTAGTAGGAAGTCATCAGCTGCAGACCTCCTCGCTCTTGTAGAGGCTGGGGTGTGCCCTGGTTCTCTGGTAAGAACGTCTCTGCAGCCCTCCTGGGGTGGTAAACAGAACAGAGAGCTTTCTGGGTTTATTTTTGCAGCTCTTACATTTATTTATATTTATCAACTATGTACCCATCACTGAAGTCTCTTTGGAGGGTTTTCAAAAATTAAAGAATCACAACTAAAAATACTGACCTTGATGCTCAATGTGCATGGATAACTCCCAAGTCCCGAAATGCTGAGCAGGAGAAGTGACAGAGCCTGCCATGCTCTGGGGGCCCAGGCTGTAGGAAAGAGGTGGCTCTCCATACTTTGCACCTCAAAATAGCTCCCCCCAGTGTCTAGATAGGATCATTCCAGGAAGAGAGCTGAAATTCATTCATTTCATCCCATCCATTCAATGTACATTGACTGGGCCTTCATTTATTCAGTAAGGGACTAGGGGCATTGTGCAGCCTGGGAATACGGAAGGAAATGCCCACATGTGTAGTCTTGGATGCACAAAGCTTGGGGTCCTGGGTGATGATCAGGGTAGAGGGTAGTTCAGTGCCTTCTGTGATAAGGATCCAAGACAGAAGGGTTGAGGTCCTGAAGAACCCATGAAGGACTGGGCAGAGGGAATTGCCCAGACACAGCATAACAGTGAGAAAGAGAAGTAGAGACAAAGCCCCAAGGTGAAGGCAAGAGTAGCCTCTGAAGCCATGTCAGTGAAGGTGGGTGTCACACTGGGCCAGGCTGAAATTCAGAGTCAACTATTCCAGATTGAGGGATGTCATAACAGGGACAGCCAGTAGAGAGCTTGCCTGTGGCTCTCTCGGGATATCCTTGACATCAAGAAAAAGAATGCCCTCCTCTGATTTCCTACCCATCAGCCATCAGCTGGTGGTCCCTTCTGAGGTCTGGAGAGGTAAGGTAAGGAAGGCCTTGCATGACATAAGCCAAGGTGAGTGCTTGAGTCCAAAAATTTGAGTCTTTGGGGACCTTAGAACATTTGATTCAGAGGTGAACCCTACGATGAAGGACTGTTGAGGCACCTGAGTGATAGTGGGTGATCAGTTCCTCAGCCGGAAGAATCCTCCTATGACCCTTGACCATTTCAGTAGGGAAGAATCTCTGAGGAGCCTGCATCATGGCCAGGAGAACATCAGTGACCTTGAAGGACAGAGAAGGATCCCATGGGAAAGCAACTTTGCAGAAAGCAAAGATCACCCGATTGGTCCTGTGTGTCCTGGAAGGAGCCCCAGCCTTGCCTCTGCTATGCTGGACACTTAGGAGAGCTTCAGTTCGAAGGAGCAGAGGGTTGGTGGGCCTTGGAGGGATACCTCACATTAAAGGCAACAAGTGACCTACAACATGACTGAGTCAACACAATGACTCAGGTCACGTAGGACATCTCTTCAACTGTGTGACCTGGGTGGTGACACATAGAAGATCCGTCACAACAGCGTCTAGAGCTCAGTGTGTGTCATGGTTTAGTTTTTCTCGTTGACCCGACATAACAAAGAGCTGCCTGAGAGAAGAGAGTCTCAATTGAGGAGTTGGTTAGATCAGATTTTGAAGCTTTTGGCTGAAAAAGCCACTGAATAATCAGAACTTAATGGGCTGTTCTGTGGGAACTTGGAAGATAAGATAATGCTGAGAACAGTGCAGACAATAGAAACCCGTCTTGTGATGTTTCAGAGGGAAGCAAAGACTATTGTGGTTGTTCATGTGACATATTTCAATTAAGAATCAGTGGTTGTGGTCAGCTGGGGCTGAAGAATGAGCCGTGGTTCGTAAAAGATCAGCATACTTGAGGTGAAATCTTCTGGGGATCAGCACATACAAGTGACAGTCAACTGTGGGGGCCGGGGCTACATGTCAAGCTGCCAGCAGAACTTGCCAAGTAATTTGTAAGAGTTTCTTTCCCACAAGGTGCTGGTTTTGAAGGCATGGAGGGTCATGGAGAACAGTTGAGGCTTGGCATTGTGTGGCAGGCTCAGAGTCTTCTGAAGAGAGACCAGGAGAGGGCACTGGTGGAGGTGCAGCCTTAGTCACAGTGGGGACTCTGGGATATTGGAAATGCCAGGGCCATGGGACTGTCACTAATGGTAATGACAGATACAGAGTGGGCCAGCCTCAGCCTATGAGACACACTGTATGCGCTGTGGGTGACCGAGCTGGACAAGCACAGCTGCTCAAGTCTTTTGAAGCTGAGAAGATCACAAGTGAGATCCAGATGCCTGACACTGATTTAACACCGCTGGATTGGGGGGTCTGCTTTGATCTGGTTCTAATTGTACACTTGTTCTTCCCTCTTAGAATAACAAAGTTTGTAACTTTTTTTTTTAAACAGGAGCCCAAAGATGAGATATTTTGGACGTTTTAAAGAGATGTTGAAGTTTTAAAGTGTTGGAAAATTTAAAGACTATGGAACTCTTGATGTTGTATTATATTTTATATTGTGACGATAACATGAGATATTAGAACAAGAAAGGAAATGTTAAGGTTTAATTGTGGTTCATTTTATGTCAAGTTATCAAGGAGCAGGGGGAAAGTCTTGGTAAGTTTTTATTGTCAACTGAATGATAAAAGCATCACCTGAGAAGAGAAGGACTCAGCTGAGGGACTGACTGGATCAGATTGGCCTAGACCATGTCTGTGGAGAACTGCTTTGATTGTTGATTGATGTGGGAGGGACTAGCACACTGTGGGTGGGGATACCCTGGGGCAGGTGTTCAGAAAGTGGGCTGATCAGAGGGACTGAATCGGTAAGCATCGTTCCTTCATGGCTCTGTTCTAGGTTTCTGCCTTCAGATTCCTGCCTTGAGTCCCTATCCTGACTTCCCTCAGTGACAGACTGTGACTTGGAAATATAAGATAAAATATTATCTCTCCCTTAAGTTGCTTTTGGTCATGGTGTTTATCAATACATCAGAAAAGCAAACAATGACAATATGCATAGAGCCCAGTGACTATGCAGAGCACCAGCCTGAGGATGGCCCAGCCCAGGCTGCACTCTGAGGGAGGAGCCCTGGTATTCTGCAGAAATCAGTGGATCTTTGGTGGTTTGAATTAAAATGGTCCCCATAGGATCATATATTTTAATGCTTATTCACCAGTGAGTGGCACTATTTGGATAGGATTAGAATGATTAAGAGATGTGGCCTTGTTGGAAGAAGTTTATCACAGGGGTAGTGGGGAGGCATGGACTTTGAGATTTCAAAAGCCAATGCTAAGTCCAGAGTCTGTCTGTCTGTCTGTCTGTCTGTCTGTCTGTCTGTCTGTCTGTCTCCCTGCCTGTAGATAGGGATGTAGCTCTCAGCTACTGCTCCAGCACCATGTTCCCCACCACAATGATAACAGACTAAGCCTCTGAAACTGTAAGCAAGCCCCAGTTGAATGTTTTCCTTTATAAGAGTCCTCTTGGTCATCGTGTCTCTTCATAGCAATAGAGCAATGACTAAGACACCACCCAAAGCTGACATCTAACTCAAGCCTTGTCCACTGTGGTTTTTCTACACATTGTACACATATCACAGTGGGCACCTCACCTGAGCCTATACCCTTCAACCCCTGCAAGATGCAAAGGAAGTTGCACACCAGAGAGATACATCAGTGGATATCTGGGAGGACTGTCCTAGTCCAAGTTGTCTGAGGGCCTTGGCCTTCATGCTACTCACCCAGTCTCTCTGGGATGCACATTGCTCAGCTTCTGGATTCCTCACGTCCTGGCTCCTGTTCTCACAGGGACTGAAGAAAATCCAACTCCCAAACAAACATGAACATCAATAGAACCCAGAGAGTCAACAGCAGGCCTCAGCCACACAGATATGGTTTGATGAATGATCAGTGGTCATGGTGGTAAGCCTCTGAGCATGTCTCATTTCTCCCAACATGCCCCATTTCCCCCATCATGTGCCATGCCTCCAAGCACACCTCATTCCTTTCACTATTTACTTCTCCATCATCTCAACCTACCTTTGTCCTCCCAACACCTCCCACCTCATTCCCAGCATGCCTTACTCTATCCTAGTCAACTCTTTTTGCCCCAGCATGCCTGTTTTTCCCAGGTGCTGCCTTTTGCTCCTTGGAAGCATTTTCACAAACTCCCTCCCTATACTAGGCCTGGCACCAGTAGGCCAATGCTTGGGTCCAGAGTTCCTCTCTGCCATGTACACACATCAGGCCAGGCAGCCTTCCCAGATAACATGGGGCAAGTGGCCTTGCGGACTGGGAGAACTAGGGATGAGGAAGTCCTGAGAAGGGCATTTCAGGACTCCAGGCCAGCACCTGAGAGCCCTGTTGTCTGTGTACATGTTAGGAAGGTGATGGAGTGTGTGGAGAATATCAGGAGAGGGGAGAAAGGGGGACATTTTTCCCATGGACACCACCATCTATCTCTGTTTCTGAACTCCAAGTCCTTCCGTGCTATTTGCATATGATTCTGAACACCATCCGCCTCCACTGGAGTCCCCCATTGGTCTCCCTTGAGTAGTGCCCACCACACCTGTGTCTGAAGAGGGCAGGCCACTCCTATAGCCACCCTTCTGCATAAGTCCCTTTCATTCCCACCTGATGCCCCTAGCCAGCTTCACTGAAGGCCACACCCCATTCAGCATGGTTCCCTTTGATCTGCTCACTGCTAGCATTTGAATGTGTGACCCCCACCCACGCAGAAACCTAACTGACAGGCAGTGGGCGGTAACATGGGGCTGGGGAGTGATGAAGTCATGGGGGAGGTGTCTCACAGTAAGATCGATTGGGGTCCTCGTAAAGAGGTCTCTGGGACTCTTCACCTTCCTCACAATTCGAGGATGCAGAATGGAGGTGTTCTGGTGCAGGTCCGTCCCCAGCAGCAGACACTGTGCCTGCTGTCTGCACTTGACCCGCTCTCCCTGGCTCCAGAAGAGTGAGAAACCCAGTTCTGGTGTGTGTGAAGCACCCTGTCTGTGGTCTTTTGCTTTAGGAGCTCCAGTAGACTACCCGGTTCCCGTTTAGAGCCAGCTGCTCACTGCTAATGAGCTCGTTTTCTGATGACCACATCCTAGTTCAGGGTCTGGGGCCTCTTCCCTGCGCATGGGCCTACTGCCCTCACCTTAACTGACCTTGCTTTGTTGGGTGGGCTCACCCACTCCAGGCAAGACTCTTTTCCTACTTTTCATCAGACAGAAGGCTCTGCAGATAATATTCTTCTTTAAAACTCAGTAATTATGTATTTAGTTGCTACCAACCACAGAGAAAATATGCATATTAAAGATCCCATAATTACATAATAAGCACTTACTGTCAATTGTGTTTTGTTACCATGTGCTCTCCGTCCCCTTTATCTTAAAAAAAAAAAATCAAAAACCATTACCATAAATGTTAAAATAAATCAGGCACCAAGTGTCAGGTTAATGCAAAATTAGAGGTTTGCTCCGAGCATGGAGACAGGTTTCCAATCAAATCTGCTTAGTTCCAGTCACGGGACTCTGGGCCCTTCATTGGAGATACCACTTCATCAGGACTACCCTGATGGAAGCCCTTGGGAGGGGTTGGGTACAAAGATTCCAACAGATGGTGCTGGAATTGGCTGCTTGGCCTCCAATCCATCCACAGTTCTAGAAACTTCTGTCCCTTCTCTGAACCTCATGGGGAAGGCTGACATTTACTTCATAGCGGTTTGGGAAAAGTGACTTCTCCCTATGGGTATGTTTCTTCCTGTTTCCTCTGAACAAGGAAGCAAAATAAAAGAAAGAAGGTAATAACACTTCCAGTCTTGATCTCCTACAGCTGTTGGTCACATGACCCAGTCCTTGCAGCAGGGAGCAGGAGAAATGCCCCTACAGATCTCTAGGGCACCTTTGGAACAAACGATCAAGGGTGGGTTTTACCCCTTGGCTGACCCTCCCCCTTTTCTTTCTGCCAAGAGCAAAGATGCAATGCTGGAGATAAAGCTGCCATCCACGTGCAGGAGATAGGCTCTGTTTCAGGATGGCAAGGGAGAAAGACAGGAGGAGGCCTCATAGTGCAGTCATGATGCCAACATGCCACCTTGGGCTGCTTTCCTCTTGGCCATCTTAGTATTAGTGAAAAGAAGTTGCCACTATCTAATTAGAAATGCTCTGTTTTTTAACAGCTCCAATGTCTTACACCTTGGACTTATTCCAGGATGAGGCCTCTAAGGAGAAGGGAGGTTGGATAGCCAAGGTCAATGGCCCTCCCTTGTGTGGAACTCTTCTGCAGGTTTAAATGTAATCCCATTTCACCTGCTCTAGAGTGCTAAAACTTCTCTGCAACACTCAGCATTAGGCTGAGCTGCCTTTCTTGCTGTCTAGACTTCCAAAGGATGATGACTCTTGGTGGAGTCCCTCTCTCCAAAGCCCCCAAACATTAGGCCCTTCTTTGGCTCCTGCTGGATGCCTTACCAAGTAACCTCTGTTTCCCATCATAATCTTTGACAGGCAGCAGTGGGCTGTGAGCCATGCATGGTACATGGCAAGTGGTCTTCTGCTCCAGCTCTGTGATGTTGGCCTTCCTCAGCATCTCCTCAAGGATACTGGGGCCTCTACCCTCCTTAGGGCAGTGGGCCATGGCAAGGCTCACTGGTAGCTAGGACTTTCTCCTTGCCTCTACTGCTACATCCTATGCACACACGCCATAGCATCAGAGAGTGAATGTCCCCAAGAGGGGCTTGGCTTCTAAGTTGCCCACTACAGAGGTTGAGGGGAAGAACCATCACCTTCTTCCAGTCCTGCACCTCTGATGTCTTGAGGCTGCATGCATTTGGCTTTCTCCAGAAACCTACAGTTTCTTCTCCCTTTACCCAGGCTACTACCACCCACCAAGCCAGACTCCTGTGCACTGGCTTCCTTTGCGCCCTCTCTCAAGCCCAATCAGGGTGGTAACCACCTGCCCCCCCCCCCAATACACACACCCTACCTGGGCAGGGATTTGCTTTGTCCTTGAACTTGAAGTAACAACACACTGGAGCTTTTTGGTTTTCAAGGGATATTTGTAGAATAAATGGAGGGATGAGTGAGCAAGTGGACAGGTAAGTGAGTGAGTTGACGAATGAAAACCCTGGCTTATCCAATTCCAGCATCCAGGCCTCCCTCCCTGGTTATCTGGGGCCCTCAGTTATCCCCAGGTCTCTGAGCTACAGCACAATGTTCTGCATATCTGGAGGTGTTTTGCTTGAGGCAGTGCTGGGGCCACCTGTTTCTGTGTCCAGCCTACCACACTCTGTTACACACACCCCCTGCACTAGGAAACACCGGACTCCAAGTCTCTGTGCCTGACTAGTGTCCCTGCTGATCATGTACATGACTCAATGAGAAATGAATGACACACACTGAAACAAAATTTCAAACTGTTTACAATCCAAGGATGGGGGAGAGTGCTCTTTTCAAGTAAAAGAATCCAACAGCCAAATTCTGTATAGAGTTGTTGGAGCCAGGACCAGAGAAATGATAAATAAGCGAGCTAATCTGTCCTCTGGTTCTTCTGCCCCGAGACATCGCTGAGTCTCAGGACACCAAAGCCTTCTGCTAATTGGCCTCCCTCAATCTGCCAATAGATGCCAGGCTGCAGCCACATGCCAGGTAGAACTGCTACCAGTCTGGTTCCAGACACACATAGGCTCTAGGAGCTGTTTTCCTCCACAGAGCAAATGTGGCCTGTGCCAGGAGACTTAGCTAGGGGCAGAAGTAGGGATTGTTTCAGCTGCCATTGCCTGCCTCATACAACAAGACAACACAGTCTGTATGGGGAGCTAAGCCCACTGTCACAAAAAGCTCTGCACCCTCAACATTCTTACGGACCTTTCAGGGATGCAACATGGCTGTGCATGTGTGAAATGTGGGTGATGTATGTTCAGGTGTGTGTCAATACATGTGTTGATGAGTACATATTCATGAGCATGCTTTTGTGCACATGTATGATGTGTGAGTACATGTGTCTGAGTGTGTGTGTGTGTGTGTGTGTATGTACCTGTGTGCATGGGCATGTTTCTATATGGTATTTGAGTATTTGCCTGCACATGTTTGTGGTGTGTGTGTGTACACATGCAAAAATTGTGCTGTGTGGAAACATATCTCTGAGGTCTAGACCTCCCCAGGCTACTGTGCGGTAGTGTTAGTGCCTGTGTAGATTTCCTTAGAGGAAACCAAAGTAGAAGGGTTGAGATACAAATCCCCTAACTTTCACCAAGGCATGGTGGGCAGTGGGGACTCTGATGGCCAGAGTTCTCACCGGTGAAGCTAGCAAATCAGAGTCCAAAAGGACCTCTTGGGTGCCTATGAGCCAAGTAGCTGGGCAGATGAATTCAATGTGTGGCGGAGCTCCCACAGAACCCAAGTTTGCTCAGTGAAATTCCATTCCTGACCTGGTGAAAACTGTGTGACTTTTGTAACTTAGCACTTCAGGGTAGCTGGAGGGCATGGGGGTGTGGAATGCTGAGATGTCTCATCTCCTTCCCAGCTTGGGATGAGGTTCAGAGTCCTCCAAACTCTTATCCCTCGTGGTCTTCCATGCTATAGACATCACCATTATCGCTACCCATGGTCACATTCCCCCAGTGCTCTGCCAGGGCACCCCTCACATGTCTGCCCTTGCTGTCACCTGTTAAGTGGTCAGCAGATTCCCTGTATTTTCAGACCGTAAGACCATCCAGAAGTTGAGAGTTGAGTCACAGAGCTATTGAGCGACAGAGAAGGACTTGACCCCGGGCTCGGCCATTCTCTCTGTCCCTCTCCCTTTCAGGGGAATTCCAGTGCTGGGGCTGATACAGATCAGGGTGCTCTGGCTGCATGAGTGTGCCTTCTGAAATTCCAGTACCATCAAGAGGAAGCAAAGAAATGTAAGATCAAAGAAGAAAATGCTCAAGATAAGGAAGTCTAATCAGTAAGAAGAAAATTCCTGAAAACCTTGGGGTATCCAGAGCCCTCTGATGTCTCTAGTGTCCTACACAAACAAATCTTTTACATAAACCAAACTGTTATCCCCAGAAGTAACCATCATAGTGACAATCATAATCACCTTGTGTAGCATGAACCTTAACAGTTCTTATTAATAAAATCAAACCCAGGCCAGGTATTGGGGTGAAATGCTGGATAGTCAGAGAGACAGAACAAGCCACAGCCTCCTCACCTCGCCAGTTCCTCAGCTGGTCTTGTTTCCTCAGATTGGAAGCCTCTGTGTTCTCATATCCAAATGACTCTCAGCTGAACTGCTGCTAGAAGCCTGAATGCTTAACCAGCCCAAATGCTTCTCCAGGCCAAATGCCTACCCAGGCCAAATGCCTCGAGTTTCTTCACGCCTTATATACCTTTCTGCTCTCTACCACCACTCCCTGGGATTAAAGGCTGGTTTACTGGGATTAAAGGCGTATGTCACCATGCCTGGTTTCCAATGTGGCCTTGAACTCACAGAGATCCAGAGGGATTTCTGTCTCTGGAATGCTAGGATTAAAGGCGTATGCCACCACTGCCTATCCTCATGTTTAATATTGTGGCTGTTCTGTCTCTGACCCCAGATAAGTTTATTAAGGTACACAATATTTTGGGGAACACAATACCACCACAACCTTGTGCGATTTGTGGACTCGGAGGCAGAGGTCTCATTTGTGTTGGAGAGATGGTTAGAGGACAGTGAAGTTTCCTCTGATGTCCCCACTGTCACTTTCCTCCCAAGAGCTGGAAGATGAAGAAAGTATCCTTTCCACTTAGCATGCAGACGCTGCTAGTGAATGAGGAAGCCAAAGACACCAAAATGTAATTGACACAGGGTCTTGTGCAGCCATTCTCTGTCCTGAGGGATGGTTTACAGGTGAATCTTAACTTAGAGAAGGCCAGATACTGGACTCAGAGTCTTCAGGGAGTAGTCTTCCACTAACTAGTCTCTGGGAGAGCCCAGAGACTGAGTCTTCTAGAATGGACCATTCTTGAGGAGAAGAAAATGCTACCTGTTGCATTTGAGGATATTCTGTCATGCAGCATGTATCAGCTCTGCAGCACACAGCCATACTAGGAATCACTACAGTTCAGGGAACCTAGGAATCAAGTCTCCTAGGTGACTCCAAACCCATTCAAGTTGACCATCCAGGTTGACCATCAGAATGTCTCTTCTTTTACATGATGAGTTTTCTTTTGGTCTTTCAATGACCTTACCATCCTGTATCCACCACTAATCTATACCTAGCCCTATCCCAACACCTGTGGGTAAGATGCATGCACACATGGCCATGCAGACAGCTGTCACTCTGCCTTCTGCAGTTGAAGTGGACCAGAACATCATCTGTGGTGGCCATGCTGAGTCTAACTGGGAGAGGAGGCCATCTCTTCTTTTTTTTTTCTGCTATATTGAAATGATTGCCATTGTCATGGGGTTGCTCATTTTTTCATTTTTATTGATTGAATTTCTTCTTTGACAATTACATAGATGTGTAGACAGTGCATTCTGGTTACCATCACCCCAACTCTTTCTTTCTTCTTCCCACTTCTGACATCCCTCCCTCCTCTCTACAAGCCTCTTTCCCACTTCTAAGTCTTTTTGCTTGTTTCGTGGCCCCCTGATTTAACCAGAGCCGTCTGTATGACTACATGTTTGGAGCTGTCCACTGTAGACTAGTGGTCTTTCTGTTGGGTATATAGCTGAAGACAATGACTCTCCCTTCCCCAGAATCTATTTGTAGTCAATAGTTCAGCAGAGCTGAAGCAACTCCTGAGCCCCTCCTTGATCCATGATTGACTAGCAATTGTTTACTTTTCAAAAAGACCTTTCTCTAGTGTGGGGGACCTCAGTCCCTTCCAGCTGCGGCCAATGGCTTTATACATAAATGCCGGACCTGCTGTGAGAAATCTGAGGGTATTTACTTAGCTTGATTACATACATACAGGTGTCTGGCACAGGGAGATTTATTGAATTTTGAACTGTCAGTTAAAATGGAGAGTATTGAACTTTCTATTTCGGTAGCCTTTCTGAGCAAGGTCAATACTGTGTTATTTTAGTCTGGAGCTGAAGGTTGGCAACGTCTGTCACCTGTCACCCGCCAGTTGATATTCATAACCTGCACAATTCTCTGCTTGTCAGAAGAGCAAGAGCAACACGTGTCCTCTGCTTCCCTGATCTGGGGGACAAGACAAGACAGAAGCCAGGTTGGGCAGAACATCAGCCAGGACAGGAGAGGCAGAAATGGGTCCCTGGGCTGAGAGTACACACTTTTGGGGGCACATGCCTTTTCCACAGTTGGAGGCCTTTGCCTGGCTCTTTTGTCAACATGGGGTATTGAGAGTGCTATTTGTATGTCAACTCACTTGAGTGTGCAAGGCCTGCCTGGGTTGAACTGGACTCCAGTGATTGTGTCAGTCAGTACTTTCTTATTTGTGATGAGGGATGATTACACTACAACACTTGGTATGTGGCCCCTGTCCACTCACTGTTGATCTTCCCCCGGCACACTTAGCATGGCTTCAGCACCTGGGAAGATGTACAGAAAAAAAGATCTGAAGTACCAGGTCCTTTAGAGTGTTGAGTCCAGAGATGGAAAAATTGGGGACCCAGGGGAACTTAGAGTTGGTCACTGGGCTTCATCATGATGGCTACACAATGGGCCACCATGAGGAACAGATTTGCACCAGACACTAGAAGATGACCCAGGAAGTTGTGACTGCCACACTAGAAGTAGAAATTCAGCCTGGAACACTTCAATAAGATGTGAGACTTCTGAACTACACAGCATGGGACAGAAGTTGAACTGGGCCCTATGTGGTGCCCTATGAAACTCTGGGAAGGTTATGACCTCCCACTATGCCTAGTGAACCAAGCACTGGCAGCATTTCACAAATTGTGACCTCCTGGCCCAGAGCACTTTTATCAGCAGCAAAGACCTTTAGCAGGCTGAGGTTACACCTGTCTCTGTTACCAGGAGCTGTGAGTTCACCCTGGGCCAACAGAGGCTGGAATGGAAGCTCTTGAAAGGAGTTGTGAAAGACTGGTCCAAATCAGACAGAGGAAGAAGAGAAGGAGGAAGAGGAAGAGGGGGCTTGTGGTCAATACTTTAGAGAACCAGTGCTGCCCAGGATCTGGCATCTCTTCAGAAAATTGGGGGGAATGAACACTTCACTCAGTTGTTGTGTTGGGGGAGGAATAAGGAGGCCCAGAACTCTATAGTACTTAGACATCTTAGGTGTCTATAGTCTGCACAATCCAAGCTGAACTCAAAGCCTGCCTGCTGGAGATCTGGCAGCCCTCAGACACCCAGAGCTCTGTATCAGACAGTCTCCCTGGGAACTGCTGAAATGGGAATAGTCATGATTCCCTGTCATTTTGATTTAAATTAAACCTCAAGCTCTTAATCCAGGCTTGAGTGGCATGGATGCACTGTGGTCTTTGGGCTTGGCCTTCTGCAAAAGTACAGTGAAGCAGAAACCACACACCTGGGCTTTGAGGAACCCGTTCTTAGGCTAAAAATAGGTATCAGCATCAGGGGGCACATGAGGACTCTCTGTTTAATGTTTTATGTAATTTTTGGAGTCAAGTTTAAGTATAAAATTGAGCAGTGTGACAAGGCAGGGAAACCATGCAGGGGGGAGAGAAACCTGCAGACCCATTGCAACTTCGTTCTGCAGGGAGTAAATGTCAGGATATAACTCTGGATAAGGGGAAAGTTCCGGAAAACAGCAGACAGGGCCTGTCTCCCTCCCCTAAGAGCTCACTTCTTCTGAAAGTCTCCCCCAAACAGCACCACCAACTGGAAACCAAGTGTTCAACATACGAACCTGTGGGAAGTAATTCTCAATTAAACCTTATCACTGGGATTGGGATGGACCTTTGACCATCATATATTGCAATTCACTTTCTCTCTGCTCCACAGGATATCTGGTCCCACTTAGCATGGCTTGTCCCCCACTAGGAGACAGCAGTACTGTGAGCTCCTATGATCTGGTCTCTATCTGCCTTCTTGGAGTTCAGGTCCCTATGTGGGGATCTGCCGTGCTAAGCCAGTGGTTGGTGTTGGCATTTGGAGATGCTGCCTCTGGCCCCTGTGACAGTATTCCTCAGCCTGAGGAACATGAACTGTCTCCTCCAGGATCTGGAAAGGACTCAGCTCAGCAGTTGGTCACAGTAATGAGGGTTATGTCTGCCAGCCTAAGGTGTCTGGTGGCTGCCAAAGGACTCAAGAAGTGAGTCCTTTGTTGTGGAAAGGTCATAGAGATGTTAACCTTTGCAATGTACAAAGAAGACAAAGGCCGCCCTCCCTATCTGGTCCATCCAGCTCACTGGGTCAACAGCTGCATCCAGACTTTTGAAAACACAGACACAGCTTCAGCCTGCCTTCCTAAAAGCTTCTAATGAAGACAAGGGAACAGTTTGTTAGGACCTGAGACTTCCTTCAGAGCACGCTGCCTAAAAAGGTAATTGGAGGCAGAGGATGATTCCAACATCACAGCTCCTCCAGGGAAATGGGTGCAAGGCAGAGCAAGGGGCCAGGATCTCAGGGCACCCCTACAGGGAATCCCAAGGATGCAGCAACTGTGCCATGCCCTCCACGCATCCTGTTGCAGGCACCTCAGGCCCTGAACACTCTGCTGGTGCAGCCTGCCGTTGCTCTGAGCCATTGGTCACATGTCTCGGTGGCCTAGAGCCTGTGTACCCTCCTTGCCTTCAGCAACTCTGTTTCCCCTTCAGCACCAGAGCAGAAACCTTGGGAAGTAACCTAAGCACTGCTTAGTTTTCCCAGATGCCCTTATTTGGTCTGGTGGTTCCCTGTGGCCTCCTGTCTAAAGATGAGGCTTCAGTAGCCAACCCCAGCACCCAGCACCTTTCATACCCAGGATCTGTTATTGATGTGAGGAGTGGCGGCAGGGCCCCCAACAAGCTGAGGGCTGATCTGACATCAGGCTCCTGAGCCTCCAGCTGGCCCATTATGGGGAGTTCTCCTACTGGTCTCCACCTCAGTAACCCTCATGGTTCTTACGTTTCTGAAAGAAAAGAACTCACACTCTGAACACTGTAGCTGCGTGAGCAGTCAGGAGTTTCACTAGAGCAAGCAGGGAAGCAAGGATATACTCCAGGAAGAGAGTGGCTCAAACTGAGCACCCCCCACATCCCAGCAGGTATGGGGCTTACATCCCTCTTCCCCCGTCATCCCCTCTCCTGTGTCTCCCCCAGGGAGGACCCTTCCAGGCAAGAGCCGTGTTTTTCTCAAAAGCCCATTTTACCCAGAATTCAATCTGATATAATTAGATGTCTGAGATGCAATAATAGTATTGGGGTTTAAGTTCCCCCAAAGTTGAAGAGTTCACTCGGGAGAGGGGGAGGGAGGGGCACTCTGTGTAGCTCCCTGGAGAGGATGTCCCTGAAACCAGTTTGAACTGAAGCAGCTAGTAGACCACAATAACTTCTTGTTCTTGTCCTATTTTATTTTTTAGGGGAGTGGTCGTTGGTAAGCTTTTCCTGGAGCTAACCTCCTGTCCTCTGAGAGCAATGCTCCCAGGTTTACTGAGAACAAAAGAACTCTCACTCCAAGTGCCACACTACAGGAAGGGAGGAAGCCCCAGAACCATCTTGGGGCAAAGACAGCTGTCTCCAGGTAGACACAGAGGCAGGCAGGGAAGACACGGAAGTCAGTTGAGTCTTCCTGTGGGAGACCTCTGGATGCCCCTTGAAGATTAGGAAGGAGGTGGGGAGGAGGCAGAGGGAAGATGACAGGAAAGAGGAACATGTGGTTATGAGTGTGGTTGGTCCTCTGTGAGATGGGGGGATGGGACAGGCTTCAGAAATCAGCAGGGAGACCCTTGGCCTCACACTGTGGGCCAGCTGTGGTGTGCATGGACCCCACTGAGCACCCCTAAGCCAGCGCCTATGGCTTCTCAGGCAAAGGACAGTGTTGGCTGAGTGTGAGCAGGCTTTTGATCAGCGTCTTCTGCAGCCAGGTTGCAAGTCGCTCTCCACAAGTGCAGAGTGCCTACCCACTGCCTTGCTCTCTCCTGGCAATTATTTTAAGCCTTGTCAATCAAACTCTTGAAAGACAGAAAGCCAATCACATATATAATTATTAGTAAAATGAGTTTGAACTTCTATTAGCACTTCTTCTTCTTTAAATTGCCTATTTACACCCTTCATTAAGTTTGCATTTCGCTATCACAATGTGTCCTCTTTGTTTCTAGGAACATCTAGTCCTCGATGGGTGTTAGACTTGGGGGGGGGAGTTCTGAACTTTCTGGGAGCTCTTCCTTCAGCTCTAGCCAGTAGACCCACCCTTGCTGTGAATGTCTGTGGACACAGGGGCCTCTTGGGACCTGATGGTATCCTTATACACTAGTGGAGCCTGTTTCCTTGGGAAACAAGTGTTGTGCCCTCCTCCCTGCCACACACATGAGCATTGGATGTCCTGGTTATGCAGTGCACGTTTTGGGGGCTTGGTCAGAGCCTCTGGGCAAAGCTAGTATCTGTGTGATCCCTGAGTAGAGAAACCACAGCCTCAAACATGTGGAGAATGCCCCGCCCCCACCACTGGCTCCTGGCTTTTGTCTCCTCCATTACTATTGTATGAAATACGATTCTACATTAACAAAATGTGATTATGAAGGATAGCTGGATCAAAAAGAAATAAACAAAAACTAGTCACTTTCCCCTTTTACTGACAGGTTGTTAGCTTGGGATGGGCAATAACTGCTCACTCAGAACTAGACATGTGAGTTATGCATAGTTCACACAACCCAGCAAGAAAGGGACAGCTCCCCCAGCAGGACAAATACAAAGTTGTGCTGAGGGAGACTTTGAACAAATAAAAAGGTGCTTTGGTCTGTTAAGAAAAGTCAGCAAAATAAAAATATGATTTTTTTCCTGTAGTATTTCCTTTAATCAAAATATAAAGATGTTCCAAATAGCATCAGGATGGGATTTTCCTGACACACACCATGGATAATGTTGAAATTCTCTTACAGGAGAATATGCTTAAGAAGGCTGACAGAGAGGGAGCACCTTCCTTGTCAAACATCAGAGGTTAATATGGAGGGAGTGGCAGAAGCCAGACCAGCAAGGCTCTGACCCGGCATCTATAGACACATGCCCGAACAGCACAGGGCTCTGAGACGGTCTGTTCTGACACAGAAACTTTGGAAATGGCAGAGGGTCCTGTTTCCAGAGAGAAAGACTTTTGTTTTACTGACATTTGTCTAACCAGCCATCATCTGTAGTAAAAAAGCATTCTTACCCCACATTTGACTGTAAGTCTCTCATGGGTCAACTCTGTAAAGGAAACTACAGGAAGAAAATAAAAATCTCAGAATAAAATTTAGAATACCATCCCGTGACTAGAGGGAGGGCTTTCCTCGTAGAAAACCCAGAGGCTGTATTTTAGAATAAAGAGAAATTTCATTACACCAAACTCTAAAAATGTTGAATATCAGACATCTTCTAGGTAAGCTCCAGGGACTGGAGGGACTCGGGGGAATCTGCCACATCTGACCATGATGAGCTGAGGAAGTGCAAGGCACTCTGGGAAACAGACAAGCATCCTGGCAGCACAGTTAGTACCAGGTCTGCAATGCAATTTAAAGAAGAGGAAATGGAGGCTGGAGGCATGGCTCAGCAGTCAAGAGCACTGGCTGCCTTTCCAGAAGTCTTGGGTTAGGTTCTGAACACCGTGTAGCAGCTCACAACCAACCGTAACTTAAGTCACACGGGATCTGATGCCCTTTTCTAGCCTCTGTGAACATTGCACTTGTGTGTGGCACACACACACACACATACACACACACATATACAGGCCAACTAGTCATACACATAAAGTAAAAATAAAACATTTATTAAAAAAGAAGAGAAACCTATTGTATGTTCAAACTCAAGTTCCTTTTATTAATTATATCACAAAGTATACTTTATTAATTATACTAATTATATTGCTAGGCATTTTGCTATTCTTCCTCTATTTGATTGGCAGACTCCAGGAGGCAATTGTTCAAAGGTGTCAGGCAGCAGGTCCCTTTGAGGTTGACAATGAGTATCACCATAACTCTTTGCTCTGGGTGTGAGGTATTATGCCTGCTGCTAACACAAGGCAGAGAGCTCCTAATAGGACCTTCCACAAAGGCAGAGTGTCCAGCGGTGTCTGCAGACATCTATATGTCTGTGCCTCTGTGTTCTTTTTTTGTTGTTGTTTGTTTTTCGAGACAGGGTTTCTCTGTGTAGCTTTGCGCCTTTCCTGGATCTCGCTCTGTAGACCAGGCTGGCCTTGAACTCACAAAGATCTGCCTGGCTCTGCCTCCCGAGTGCTGGGATTAAAGGCGTGCACCACCACTGCCTGGCGCCTCTGTGTTCTTAACAGCAGTGTAGATGGTTTCTCTTAGGGAGAGCATAACTGTGTGAGGGTGTGTGCTGCAGGGACACAAGGAGGGGGTACAGAAGGATGTCTCCACGTGGGTTAGTATTAAATGCCAATCTTTATTCCTTCCGTTCTTCAAATGTTTACTGCGACATCATCTGAGAGCAAGGAAACCATACGTAGGGGTTTCCACCAACAGATGATTGTCACAGTAAACCCCGGCCCCTTCCCATGCTGGCTCAGAATGGGAGGCATTGCATGACTCTGTGCATGTTACTTTTTATGTTGCGGTGACAAAATCCTTGACCAAAGCCATCTGAGGAAGAAATGCTTTATTTTGTCTTGCGGTCTGATCTCTCCAAAGTGGAGAGTGCTGAGAAGGGGAACTGCTTAGGAGAAACTCAGCCAAGTTAGTAGAAGTTAGGGCTCAGATGCAAATGTCCCGACTCCCAGCATCAGTACTAGCAACAGGGAGTGGAAGGCCACCACAGCCGGGGTACCTTCTTCCCAGGATCACTGTGGTCTTGGAAGAGTACATTACCCCCGAGGACTGCAGAAGGAGGCCAGGTCGATGGTTCAAGGAGCAACAATCTGAGCCCCGCATTTCTAAGAGTTCACTGAGAGCTTTCCAAGAGTCACTGCTGTTCCCTGTTTCCTCATTGGTACATGGTCCTAGTTAATTTCCAGGTGTTGCACTAACATTTCAACTAGGAGAAGGGGTTGAGTCACAGGACGACAGTGGGCAAGGGCTTTCTCTAATTCTGGAGTTTTCTGAGGGCCAAACAATTCAGGCTGTGAGCTGGCAGCCTGGGGGAGCTGAGGCCTTCTTACAGAGTGACGAATATGCATATTTCTTACATCCACTGAGAAGAAAAAAATCAATACTACATGTGTATGGGTGTTAGGCAGGTAGTAAAATTGCAAAGAAGGACATGGCTCTGGACTCCAGGCTGTGGCATTCCAAATACAGTAGAGATGTGACTTTGGCTGTCCAGTGGTTTGTTTTTATTTAAAGATTCCTCCTGGCCGGAGCTGACCAAGCAGACTGGTAACCCAGGGCAAGTTCTCCCCTATCAAACACACTAGTGGCAAGTGCAAGAGCTCCAGGGCCACCAGCCAGAAGAGGATGGTTGTACATGTGGCAAAGCCAGGGCAACAGGAGGAACCCATGCTGGCTGCTCTGTCCCCACCTGGGTGTTTTTGTCCCTTGTGATCACTCAGTCTCCACCATCCGACTGAGGCTGCACTCACCTCAGGAGGATGAGGTTGGGGTGACCCCAGGCCACTGGCCCTCTGCTCTCCATCCATTTTCCTCTGGGGACGTGGGAACCTGACCATCAATGCTGCCATGATTCTTCTCTACAGCAGCTTTTGTTCCTTGCTGAGTAGCTGAGTCCTGCTGCCCAACCACGCCCAGCCACGCCCAGCTAGCCACACCACACTGTCCTTCTCCACTGTATAGGCTGACTACAGTAGTGGCCCTAGGTTCCCTTGTCTGTCCACGTGTCTCTCTTCCTACTTGACTCTGGAGTTCCTCCATTAAGGCAGTGTGGGTGTCTACACTGTGACTTCTTGGTGTCCACAGAAAGAGTGGGTCCTAGTGGTAGCCCCTGAAGCAGATTTCCACATACTCCAGGCTGTGATGGATGTTTGGAGCCAAGATAAATCCAGTCAGCTTCATCTGGGTGAAGAAAAGCAGCCTAAAGCCTACTAGGCACCCAGCAAGATGCCAAGGCTGCTGCCCATGTTCCCACTGCATTCATACCGGGCTCTGCACAGGCATCCTTTACAGATTAAGCCGGGCTGCCAGAAACTGTGAGGCCCAACAGAAGGAATCTGATCTTAATCTGTGAAGGGTACATCTACTTGAGGAGTGAGGCCCCTTGCATGCACACATGATAATTCAGAGGTCACCTTTGTCCAGGACTGTAGGATTCCTGGAAGGTAAGGAAGGCCTCAGATACACCTGGATAAACTGGCCACCTGAGTCCAGGAGGGCTCCTGGGCCTCTTAACTTGGCCATCACCTAGGCCAGCCCTGCAGGGGGATGGGCTCCCAGAGCCATGTGGTTCAAGTTGTTCTGTGTTACAGAGACTCCAGGAGGCACTTGGGGTGTCCAAGCAAGGCTGGAGTGTCTGACAACTCAACAGATGGTTAAGAATTCCCTAGTACAGCAGGAGCGCAAACCAAAGACTCAGACTGCCAGTGTGGAGGGCTGTGCTAGGTCCTCTGGCTCTGACTGTCTGCACTCCAATCTCCTGGGCACACTGCGTCCACAGAGACAGCATGCTCCTAAGCGGGGTGGGTGCCAGGAGACATCTGCTCTCCTCAGCTGTCTTTGCAGCTCGGCCTCTTGCTGTTGGCACACACACAGAAGAGGGTGTCTCGCCTTGGCACTTCCTGGAGGTGCCAGTCACTGGGGGTGAGCTGACGCTGTTCTTCATGCTACACAGACTACAGTGAGTGTGTGCTTCCCACCACGGTTCCCACCCACCCATATGATGTCCTGGAAGGCCTTGGGAGATGCTGCTTCCTCCTATCTTATTTTCTTCTCGGCTTCCCTGACCTGGGTGATGATTCTCTTAGGTTCCATAAAACCAATTCCCAATACCACCCAGCTATAGGAGAAGCAGAATCTAGGTGAGGATAGGTCCACAGCAATCAATGTGTCTGCCCACGTCACCAGGGGCCTCTGCTGTAAAGCCGTGTGGCCACGCCACATACCTGCTAATCTCATTTATTCAGTGCTACAGAAGGCCCTTCTCCTGTTAGTTCTAGGGCAAGTGTGCAGGGCACAGATAAATCTTTCCTAAAGAATCCAAGGGCGAGTTTGCCAGCCCGGACTGCAGGTGGAAGTGCAGAGCTATGGAATTCTATGGAAGCCTCCAGAGATGAAGTTGTTCTCTGTATAACATTTGCTCCATGGCCAATAGTGGGCCACATTCCTCTTCTATTGCTTACACTACATGCTACTTTGAGCTGCCCTGGCTGCCACCTCCCCAAAGGTTGGTGGTGGCTTGCAGGGTTGGTCATTTGCAAGCCATACTAAGTACAGAGAGGAGGTCACTTGAGTGATGTGGCCTCCAACATGACCTCTTTGGAAGACTAAGAGAACAGGTCACAGTTCCCGTCTCTCCCAGGCCCGGTGAAGGCAGATTATAGTTGCTTAGGATCATTTTTAGACCAGCTTCTCAGGGTCCATGTCTATATAGCATCCTTGAAGGGGATAGCAGAGAAGAAAGGAGCCAAGGAGAACCATCCCTTGACTTGACTTTGATGAGGAGAAGTAGACACAAGACGGTTTTGTTCCCATTCCGTGCCTATGACCAATAGGGGATGAAGAAGAAAGATCCATCATCCCCAGCTAAAGAGCTTTACACGGGGCCCCACAGGACCAGGAAAATAAGTTCATGAGTGTGAGGGAAGCAGGGGCCTCCTTGTGAGTACCAGGGACTCTCAGCAAGGGACTCTGTAGATGCATGCGCCAGCCATGAAGTGAGGAGGCCCATGGAGCATGTTCCTAGACTTACCCATCCGTTTGACAAGCATCCATGAGGTTCTAGTCACATGGGAGACAGGTAACTGAGCCGGGGAACTTGAGGCTGATTTGTAAAACACTCTCATGAAAGTGCTCACTTCATTTTATTTATTTATTTGTTTGTTTATTTATTTATTTATTTATTTATTTATTATTTACTTACTTACTTACTTATTAGCAATCATGATGCTGAAACTCAGTAAAGTGACTTGTAGGTGAGGCTCTGAAAGCACAGACAACAGAGAAGAAAGGAAACCAGCATCAGCCACCAT
>CABHPQ010001434.1:35204-57964 GCA_902168405.1 Peromyscus aztecus | reverse complement strand
GAGTTTAGATAAGTAAAAGTGAACAAGGAAATTTCGGCTGGATGGGCGCTATGGTTTGGGGTTGGCAAGACTGTCCACAGGGCTCATATGTCAAAAACTCCACCCCCAATATGGTAATGGTGCCTTTAAGAGGTGGGGCCTAGTGGGAGTTGAGTAGGTCGCTAGGGCCTGGCTTTAGCAAGGTGTATCCATAGGGGCTCTGGCTTATCCTCTTAAGGAGGTTATGGATGGGTATGATGGCTGGCCTGTCCCTTTTCTCCCTAGTTTCCTGTGTCACTGTGTGATTTCTTCCTCTTCCACATACTTCTTCCATGATCATCTACCATGAGGACATCACCAGAGACACCACAGACTGAACACCATGCCCTTGATCTCTAACACTGAGCTAAATAACCCTCTTTTCTTTATCTATTACCCAGCTTTATGTATTTTGTTATATCAGCGAGGATAACTCCAATGGGCAAGCACTGGTTCTTCCTGTGAATTCCATCTGTCCTTCTCTGAGGACTGCTGTGACTGTGAAACTGCCCACCGCCACTGAGTTCTTCACTGGCTGATACATGTATTTAATGTAAGCTGCTGATCAAGTCATTGTAGATTAACTAGCTAGCCAAGCAGTCCCAGGACTAGCCTTTGTTATAGCCAAGGAGCTCTTGGTTGCCACAGGATAGAGCCCTGATTTCTACAGGTGACTTTGGAGTTTTCCAATCAAGCAGCATGGAAGACAAGCTGTGGTTTCTAAGCAATGGGCATGACATCCTGGAGATAGGGGTGGGTGGCCCCTTCTCAGAGGACCCATATTTTCTATGGTCAGTGTTCTCCTTTTATAAGTTTATTGGGATAAAACATTTTATACACATCACACTATTTACCTGTATGATGCATGCAACTCAGTGGATTTAAATGTATCCTTAGAGTTGTAGGTATATCACATGGCCTGGTTTTAGAAGTGTCCATCACTTCAAGATGAGTCTTCTGGCATTTTTGCATCCATACCCTGTGGCTACCTCAGGCCTGGGTGAACACAGATGTGCTATCTCTGAGGAGACAGGATATGCTTTTCAGGCACAGCTGCCCTGTACCTGGGTATCGAGGGCTACGGGGGTCCAGCCCCTCGATAGTCCCCTCCCAGGGTCCGGGAAGAATCCACAACCAGCTGATAATTAATCTTTGAAGAAAAGAAATGAATCTATGTACACGAAATTCCTTAGTCCATACACTTTATTATTCTGTCAGTTCTCTCTCTACAAGCTTATACTCTGCTCTCATTTTTAGCTCCTTTCTTGCCCAGTTTCTCTTTACATTTATCTGTTGTCCCCTCCAGGTTCTATCTTAATTCCTTCATCTAGTTCTGCCCCTTCTAGGTTTTCATCCATCTAGTTCTTTCCCATATCAGCTCCTCTCCCATCTCCTTCTCTCTCATCTTGTTCTTCCCCATCTGGCTCTTCCTCATCTTCCATCTCGTTCCTCTAGTACTCTCTTCTAGCCCTTCAATCTAGTTCTTCCCCATCTCAGTTTGTTCTTCTCAAGTTCTTACCCATCTAGTTCTTCCATTCTCTTTCCTTTTCTCCATCCCCCAGTGCCCTGGAAGTCCTGGTATATATACACTTACAAGCAGTATTCCCTTAGCAGTGTAAAGCCAGGCTTCCAGGGTCAAACGGAGGGGTGATAAGAATCACATTGAGAGGCAATAACCATTAATTATCATTTGCAACCCCAAAGGGAAGTGACCAATGGGGAAATGAATTAACTAAAGGTTAAATTCGGGTAATATCTAAGAAGAGGGATCTTATGTGCTCAACTATAGTCTTAAATGTGATTAGTAGAAAATATTAAGAATCTATAAGTTGCTAGGTCAATGGGAGAAAATAAAACTGTCTTCTTTTTTCCTGTGGCTCCTATCTGTCCAAGCTATCTGCTGTTTTTCTGCAGGGTGGGGGAAAGTGTGCTCAGTCGCTAGGCAACCTGTGTACAGCTAGATGCCTCTGGTGATAGTTAAAGGGAGATCTGGAACTAGAGGTAAGATTTAGGAAAGGAGGAAGTTAAGCTTAATTGGCACATCCGTCAGGCCTTCTCAAACAGGTAGCCTGGATGCTTAAGTCTATTCTTAGAGAGTACAGAGGTATCTCTGATAAGGTACTTTCCTCCATCTGGGGATGGACCTGGCTGGATGCTGCCAATGGTGATAATTACAGGGAGGCTTGAACTGGGGTTCTGGCTGAGCATAGCTGTCAGCGCAGAAGGTTATCCAAATATTCCTAGAAGTGGTTGGGTAAGGAGTTAGAGGTCTATAAAGTTAGTAAGGCTGTAAGAAAGGAGGGTCCGAGCTAAATTGTGTAAAGCTATTACTTAACGTCCACCTGACCTAGGCAGTGTCTCCTTGTGGAATTTATCTTAAATCAGGAGACTAGCATGTGGACTGTTATTACTGCTAGTCCTTGAAAGTGACTAAGGGAGATATCTGATTCCAGAGGAAGCCTTTCCCGAGGCTGTTCTCCAAATACCTGGAATGTGTATGTCCAGAGAGTGATCAGTCCACACTGTTAGCCCTTCTTAGGGAAAACTATGAAGGCACACATGATTTTCATAACAGAAGACAGCTGATATATAACAAGCCAAATAACACCAAAATCTCCTTGGGATTTGGCTTCCTCTGGAGGAATTCCTTGATCCCTCCAGGTAGTGGCTTTGCCATAACCAGCTGAGTTCTTCTGACATATTCCCGCGGCCCACAGCACCTGGAGTAGTGCAAAGCAACGCTAAGTTAACTATTTTTGCATAAGATGAAGTTTTAGTCTCAAAAGTAAAGGATTGGCAATTTGAGTGTGCTAAGAGATGCGACTCCCTGCTCAGACCAGTGCTCCCTGCAGGGAAGATCTGTTCAGTCACTGGCTGACTTGAAGGTCCCTGCGTTCATTTTTGCTTAGCCTTTTATTTTCCTCTGAAGTTCTGTGTCGTTGGTTTAACTTTGCCCCTGGGTACTCCTCGGAGCATGGGCTGCTCTTGCAAAGTATGAGGAAGTGGTCCCAACACTCGAATTTCCCAGATGGCTTTCATCTCGCTTGTTTTCCGCAGTGTTAGGTGGTGGAGTGTGACATTTCCTCCCCCCTCTCCCAGCCCTCTGCTCCCAAATACTTCCTCCCTCCTCTTCTGTGTGGTTGAGCTGCCCCTTTCTTCTAGACCGTTCACAATAGACACAGCTTGCTGCAATGTCTTCCATTTACAAACCCTTCCCTTTGACTAATTTCCCCCGTCACACATTGCCCGTTATCTCTGGCTCTCTTTCAAGACAGTTCTGTGACTGGAACTGCCTGTGGCCTCTCCCGGTTGCTGCCCCGCTAATTCCTTCAGCAATGCACCTAGGCAGAGCCTTGCCCCAGAACAGCCCAGAGTTTAGCTGCTGAGGTCCTCATGGACAATCTAATAGTTAATCCTCAGACCCCCTTGGCTTTTCAGTAGCTGTCCCGCTCTGACTTGGCTTCCTTCTAGAAACCTGGCTTGTACTTACCTCTTTGTAGCTGTGCTGGCGACGGCTCATTAACACAGCCAAGGCCAGGTGGAGACTTGCCCCCAGGGGGGCGGGGCCTTGGTTCTTTAGCCTCCTTCTCCTCCTCTGCCTGGGACACGCCTCTTTTAGACTTTCAAGTCTCTTGCATTATTTTGCCCTGCACTGAATTAAGGTTTTCACAACGCTTGGCACTATCGCACCTGGCTTTCCTTTTCTAGGAGTGGTATGTGCACTCTCAGATCCGCTACCATCATTTTCTGCTCCTTTGCCCATATAACCAGCTCATGTCAGCTCATGCAGACAGGCCAGTTCTTTAAATATATTCTGTGCTGACTTCCGTGTTTGTATCTCCAACTGTGTTAGTCATTTTTTTTCCCTCTGTGACATGACACCTGAGCATTATAATGTAAGAAGAGATTTATCTTGGCTCCCAGTTTTGAAGGTTTCTGTCATTATGTGGGAAAGGTGTGGAGGAGCAGATTACTCCCCTACACTGGTGAGATTTCTCCCTTCTCCTGTTTATTATGTACAGACCCCCAGCATGGGGATTGTGCTACCCATACTCATGACCATTCTCCCCTCTATTGCAGTTTGAATGTGAACTATCCCCACATGCTCTGGTGTTTAAACACCTGGTGTCAAGCTCTTTGTGGGGAGGTTTTGGGGACCAGCTGGTGGGAGGGATCATGGAGGCGAGGTTGAGAATTACAGCCTGATCTTACTTCAGGCCCCACCCTCTTGCCTCCTGGTCCATTAGATTGTGAAAAAATTGCTTCAGGTTCCCTCTGCCATAGACCAAGCTCCTCCAACCACCATTCTTCCCACCATGATAGACGAGACCCTTAGAAACCATGATCGTAAACAAACCTCTCCGCTCTTTTTTTTAGGGTTATTTATTTTATTGTATATGTATTTTGCCTGCATGTGTCTATGTGTGTGCAGCGTGTATGTGCCTGGTGCCTTTAGTGGATTCCCCTGGAACATGGAGTTACATGTGATTGTGAGCTGCCATGTAGGTGCTGGGAATTGAACCTGGGTCCTCTGCAAGAGCAGCCAGCATTCTTGACGCCACAGAGCTATCTCTCCAGCCCCAAACCTCTCCTCTCTTAGGTTCTCTCAGGCATTTTGTCAGCAAGAAGAAAAGCAACTAACTTGAAGCGTGCCTTATTAAACCCCTAGATACTTCTCTCAGTCACGTTGACAAGGTTAGCCATGGCGCCAACCCTAACCAATCCTAAGACAGGAGTTCAGAGGGCTGTTTGTGGAGAAGCCTAAGAGCATCTCTCCTTGGGCTGCTCTGCTTCCTCCATGTTCCCTTGTCCAGTCTTGTGGCTTTTTTTTTTTTTTTTAAATAGGCCAACTACTTCCTTCTGTCCCTTAAAAAAACAAAACAAAACAAACAAACAAACAAAAAACATAGCTCTGCTTCTGGGTTACATCTAAAAACTTGCCACTAAACCCCAGGTTGCCCCCTGTGTCTTCCATGAGCGTCTTGGTTTTACGGTTTACATCTCTGCCCATGACCCACGGTGAGCCACTTTTTAGAACGAGTCTAAGGCAGCATGTCAGTTTCATTGTTTCCCTATCAACATCTGATTGTTCCAGCGCGGTTGCTGAAAAGACCACTCTTCCTCTACTTAATTGCCTTTGCTCCTTTGTCAACGATCAGTTGGTTGTGTTTGCACGGGTCTATTTCTGGGTTTTCTATTTTTCCACCTCACAGCTTTAAATCATTTAGGTGCCGATGACACTCAATTTATGCATCCTGCCTGGACTTCTCCCCTGAAGAGGAACATGCCTTCTGCCTCCCTGATGTCTCCTCTTGGATGCCTAGTAGACAGGAAACTGAGCACATCCACACTAACACAGCTCCATCACCCGCTTCCAGTCTTCCTCTCCTTCATCTCACTTAGTGACAGCTCTGTCTTCCATGCTGCTCAGGCCCCGCATGACGATCTCCATCGTCTCTCAAGTCCTTATGAAATATGACAGGAAACACTGACTCTTCTTCAGAGCAGACCAGCAACTTAACCACTTCTCACCATTGGCCCTGCTGGTCCCAACCTCTGTCACCATTTTGCTCCTGTCACTCAGGCCTCCTGACTGATCCAGATACTTCTGCTCTTACTTCCTGTTGTCCGTTGGCCACTGAGCAGCTAGAGAGAGGTTCCTGCTGCATCATGCCACTCTTCTGCCCAGTTCCTTCCAATCTCTCTCTCTTGGATTCAGGAGGGATTTCAGAGATCTTACAGGGATACAGCGGTAGGGGCCCCAAAAGTCCCACTGTGCGGGAGACTTAATTTGACGTTTGGAAGTGGACCTACAGAAAGGGAATTGTACTAGATATGGTTCTCAGGATGTAATGACCATGATTGGATCCTGGTGGCTTTATGTGAAGAAGGACACACACACACACACACACACACACACACACACAATCTCTTGCCATGTGATGCCTCGGGCCACCTTGAAATTCTGCTGGCTACAAGACCATAATGAGATGAGGCTCCTGGAACTTGTCTCTTGAGCTTATGAGCCCAGTAGCTACCTTTTCTTCATAAAGTAGTCTGCCTCAGGTTACTTCATTATAGTAACAAAACCAGACTACTATAGTAGCCTATAAAGTCTTTCACTGTTGGCTCCACCCACTTACCCCTTTAAACCCACCTCCTGATACCTGCCTTGTTCTTTCTGCCCCAGCCATACCCCTGGCCTCCTCTTGGTTCTTAGTTTCCTCAGTCTTCACTCAACGGTTTCCTCTGAAACGCCCCTCCCTCTTCATTGGTGTATTCTCCGGCCTACTTTGCTCAGCCCCATTTCTTCCTTGTTAGCATATAAATTACTTGTAGGAAAGTTCCACCAGGTGGAGTTGACGTCATTTATATTCCCGGTGCCTTTAGTGGTGCCTGCCCCCTAGCTGCCTGCCCCCTAGAGTCCCCCTCAATAGGTTGTTGAGTAAATTTTGGGACCAAAGGCAGAGCCACTACCTGCTCCTCCTTGGCTTGGTGTTGGCACCTCCACTACTCATTCTGGGCAGAGGACCAAGAGCCTCCGAGTGCTGCAGGGAAACAGAGGAACTGCTTCTGAGGGGGCAGCCTGCCCTTTCTTTGGTTGAGGTGGTGGCAGTTCATGTAGCTATTGAGAGGTTGGCTGAGCTGGGATGTGGGGTGGAGGAGCTACTGGAGGCTGGATCCAGGGCATGACTGGAAGAGGCCGAGTGGGGTGGCTCTTCTGGGTTCATTGGTGATGTAGAGGTAGGGTAGGAGACTGCGGGCATTTGGGGAAACCTGCCCCCTTCGGGTCTCCAACATTTGGATGCCCCTCCCACCCAATTTCTAGAGGACAGCACAGCTGTCAGGTAGCCCATGAGGTGCCACAAAAAAAGAAGGCACATTTCCAGATCCTTCCTGCTCACCCTTCTGCCCCCCTTTCCATCTTTGTGCTAAGAGTAGGGAGAAAAGAGGAATTGGGTACACTGTGTAGAGTCCTTCCTATCGGCCCCCAGGCAAGTTCAGCCAGATGCAGAAGAAGGGCCAGATGTGAGGCTGAGCTTTGAAGTGGGCAGCTGAGGGAAAGGCCTGAGCTCTACCAGAATACCCGAGGGAGAGAGTGAGAGAGATGTTCCCCTGAGCACACTGGGGAAGGTGGAAATGGGAAGCCAGCAGAGGCAGGAAACAGTCATGTGTTATGTTAATTAAGTAAAGCATCCATGGGAAAATAAAGTGTTCTGAGGAGAGAGTCTGCACATCCACACCCATACAGAGCAGCAGACACCTTTGCTTTTCCAGGCCGCTGTGCAGAGATAAAAAGAAGAGGAGCACTTCTGAGAATGTCTTTTATATTATTCCAAGAGTCTTCAGAACAGAATTTAACACACTAAACCACGACTCCCCATCTCATCTCCGTGCCGTGTGGCTTCCTCAGGGACCCATAGGCAGAGAAACAGCACTCGGCTTGTCTCCACATCTCTCCAAAGTGTGCCATTGTGCCTCGTTACAGAATCATAGACGTTTAGAAAGAAATGACTAGTTCTTCATTATGTATAAGATGAGGCAGGATCAGAGAAGTGGATGGCTTCGTCAGGGTCACACTGTTCTGTAGACAGAATAATGTCCCGAACAGTGTCCACATCCTTACCCAGGAAGTGTGTGAATATGCCCCGTTAGAAGGTGAGAGAGTCTTGAGGCCAGAGCTTTCCTTGGAATGGCCAGGTATAATCACAGGGTCATTGTGAGGGGGAGGCAGGGGTGACAGAAGGGAGATGTGACAACAGAGGTCAGGAATCAAGGAGCTCAAGCAGCTACAAGCAGGGGGACCACAGGACCCATGAAAACCTCAGCAGCTCATGATGTTTGGCCTGTAGTGCAGTCTCCTCCAGTGGAGGTGGAGAGGAGCGTTCATGGATTAGTGCCTCTCACAAGCACGCTTCCTCACTGAGACCTCACGCTGCCCCTGGCTGGAGAGTACCAGCCCCTCTGCTGACTGCTCTACACCCCTGTAGGTTTAGGATTGTCCACGGCCAGTGTGTTCGTTTCCGATCTGGTTTTCCCTTCTGCTTGCATACTCCTGCGGCTGAGTGATGGAAGTCAGGTACGAGCATTTGTCCTTCGTTGTCATCGGGATGGGATTTAGAATCGCCTAGGAGGCACACCTCTGGATGTGCCTTTGAGGGAGTCCATAGAGTGGTTTAACTAGGGCGAGGAGACCCACCCTGCATGGGTCCCAGCCTGAAAGGAAAAGGGCGGGAAAGCAGCTGAACACCAGTTGCATCAAACAGCAGGATTTGCCGGCCAAGACAAAGGCAAGGACAAGTGTCCCTGCTGAGTGCAGGCCAGATGTCAGGCAGTGGAGATTCTGTAGGGCAGAATGGAGGAAAATTCTTGTGGCGCACGCAAGGGCTGACTCTGTTATTGTAGACCTACTTCAGCGTGTGCAAGCTCACTGACTGCTGTAAAGCCAACACAGATTCCTAAATGAGATGTCGTAAAAGCTACAAACCCAGTACACTTCAGATTAGCAGTATGCACTTCATTTGGTGAATGTTGGCGTGCAGAAATTAAATTGCCACTCCTAGAGTGGACAAAGCTCTTCTGCTATCCTCATTCGGAACAGAGTCTCTTTATACACCTCTTGAACTTGCCAGGATTCTGTCGTGGTGGCACCTCAGCTCCGGCTGAGGCAGGAGGATCGAAAAAAGATTTAGATGAGCTCGGACTACACAGCAAGAGACTCCTGCTTTTCCATAATAAATGTGCTGGGACGTTAGCAGCATGATCATGCCTGGTCACGATCGGCCAACCTGCTCATCTTCCCGGCATTTGTACATCTATCTGTCAGGCTCGGGGCTGTTCTGCAGTCTGTCCTCATAACAACAGAGAATGGGCAGTCAGAGCAAGACTGAAAAGTCACAGACACAGAAACTGAATGTTTTGGCAGCCAAGAAGAAAAGGCACGGAGCTGCTGGGGAGGTCACAGATGCATGATGCCGTGAATAATGACCACGACAGTGACCCTGAGTGAAGGGGAATGGCTGGCTGATGCCAACAATTGCATGCTTAGGAAAGACTGTATCTCACACGATGCAGTTGTCTCCATGCTTCTCTGTCTGTAGACAGTCCTTCATGACAGGGACAAGGATGTGTGTACGGACACAAGCTCGTGCTCACACGCGTGTGCGTGCACGCGTGTGTATGTGTGTGTGTGTGTCGGTGTGTGGTGTGGGAGAGAAAACTGATCTCTGTGACATTCAGAACAACTGGCCTCAGATGATTAGTGGTGCCCCTCCCGACCCCAGCACTTAAGGCTGCTGCTAATTGCCCCCGGCTCAGGATTCTGAAGTGACACACTGGACCCACAGCTTTCATCTTCATACCTCTTCATGCCTCTTGTGACAGATAATTATGGTTGAGTGTGAGTATCAACAGGAAAGCAGACCTCTTATCTCTGCGTTGGGCACTTAAATGAGCATTTTAAGGGAAATTATTAATAACTGTGCTTGAGAAAATGATCTCAGCTAAAGCTTTTGAGATACTGAATTGTGTTACATCTGCAAGAAAAAAAGGCCCTTTCAATGATAAAATGGGGGAGGGTTATAAAGTAATTTAATTTATCTAATAAATAATGATTACATACCCTTAATATTTAATATTCCTTATTAGAGACCTTGGGATATAGGATTCAGTTCCTGGCAGGACAGAATTTTCCAGCCCAGAGCTTCTAACTGCATTTACTATTTCCAAAGATGTTTAATATAAAGAAACCTCAGAGGCACAACACAGTCCAAACACATGAGGAGATGAGATGTGAGCTCCTCCCCACTCCAGCTGGCCCTAGGATCATAGGCAGGAGGGGGCTGCCCTGTGGGACATGGTGGAGGCGAAGGGGAGGGAGACAGGAGCAAGTCAGCTCCTCTGGATGTGCCTGTGGGGAGAGCAGCTGGCATGGGCAGAGGACAAGGAAATGCGGGCTAAGGTCTTGAACTTCACCCTAGAAGATGCAGAGACTAACAGATGACGGACAGGGGCAATCAGAAGGGAAGGCTGGTTAGGGCAGTTGGGAAGGAAGTCAGATTCGGGAGGGGGTGTTTTGGACTCTGTGTCTGTGGGGGTATGGGCACAGCAAGGAGAGTCAGGGAAGGGCCAAGGGAGTCAAGCCTCACTTAGCTTAAGCAGCAACAGACTGGAGGTTATGGGTGACTATAATAGCTGGCTTGTCCCGTTTCTCCCTGGCTTCCCGTCTCACCCTGTGATCGCTCCGTCTTCCGCATACAGTCACAGTAAGGGTTAGGATTTCGACAGGTGAACTGGACACATTTAGTGCATCACAGTGTCACATATGACGACAAAAACGTTGAGTTCTGGGGTGTCCATCTTCTCCAGGTGCAAGCAGGCCCCTTATGACCTACAGTGGGCCGCCTGCTGTCCTTCTCTACCTGTGACGTTCCTCACCCACTCCCGTCTTTCAGATGTAGAGACACAGTCTTCTAGTCACGTAGCTCAGCGGCTGTATTTGAACTCAGAACAGCCTGACTCCAAAGGTCAGGTCCTAAACCTTTGCGCTGCTCCTGGGCGTCTGCCTGTGGACAGGAGAATTCGACCTCAACTCAAGCAGGCAAGGGGTTCGCTGCCTTTTCGGTGTGTGGTGCACACCTCTTACGCAAAAAAGGCTCAATATATGGATGAATTCAGAGTGAACCATTTCCCTCCAAGCATTTATTTCTGGGCTCACAGAGAAGATTCACCCTATGCTGTCTGTAAATACAACTGTACAGAGGTCAGATCAGGGTCTTTGTCCTGGCGTGTATGTGTGTGTGTGTGTGTGTGTGTGTGTGTGTGTGTGTGTATTCATGTGTGGGTGGTGCATGTAGATTCCAGAGGTCAATTCCAGGCATCTTCCCCAGGCACCCTCCATCTTGTTTCTTCTGAGACAAGGTCTGTCCCTTTACCTGGAACTCACTGGTTCAGTGCTGTGGGATGTTCTGTATGACAAATATGTTAATAAATAAAGCACTGATTGGCCAGTAGCCAGAGAGGAAGTATAGGCGGGACTAACAGAGAGGAGAATGGAGGGAACAGGAAGGTGGAGCAGGAGACTGCCTGGAGCCGCCACCAGAACAAGCAAGATGTAAGGTACCAGTAAGCCATGAGCCACGTGGCAAAGTATAGATTAATAGAAATGGGCTAAATATAAGAGTAAGAGCTAGACAATGATAGGCCCTGAGCTAATGGCCAAGCAGTTTAAATAATATAAGAGTCTGTGTGTTTATTTTGTAAGTGGGCTCTGGGACTGGCAGGACTTTGTAGCTGGAGACTGGCGGGACTTGGGAGCTGGAGAGAAGCTCTCCAGCAACAGTTCAGCTAGGCTGGCTGGTCAATAAGGCACACTGATCTGCATGTCTCTACCTCCCCAGCACTGGGGTGACAAGCACACACCCCGCTGTGTCCCATTTTTTCACATAGGTTCGAGGATCAGATTTAGGTCTTTGTATTCATGTGATATACACTTTATCGACTGAAACATGCTTGCTTTCTACTACTACGATCATCCGATGTTGCACCAGAGGGAGGGAATTGCAAGTGGGTGAAAGGTGACTGTTTAAGGTGCAGGCTCCCTTTGTTTAGAGTGTAGAAACAAACGGAGGAAAACAGAGTTCAAACAGAACCTGCTGCAAATGGAGGGCAAACGAGTCTGTTGTGTGCAGCAGCAGCAGCTCGGCGACAGCCATCTCTGCCGTCGCTGAGTGGCCATCGTGCAAACAGTACTGTAGCTTCTCTCGGTTTCTTTGCAGGTCCTCACGAGGTGTCTAGAACTCTCAGGACAGGAGGAGTGTCTTAGCTTGCAGTCTCCCTCCTCTGTCCCTGATGATCATGTCCTCACCATCTGCCTTGGACGTATCCCTGAGCCAGGCAGGCAGGGGTGGAGCAATGGCTGTCATAGAGACCCTCTCAGTTAACATTGATCTTCTCTGTGCATGCTTCAAAATCCTCCAACATCCTGCCCTCTAGCTCAGTCCTTCCCTCTGTCCAAATACTGGACAAGTCATCATGTGCCCTTCAGTCACTGGGGACAGCCGGGACCTGCATCCCCCAGCCCTGGCAGGAGCTCTGCCGTTGCCCTCTCCTGCAGGCCTTAGTCCACCTGCGCCTCCTGTCCCTGCTTGTTGGAGAAGCTGCTGGGACACCTGGTACCTCCTATTATGGCCCTGGAATCTGGCTGCATTCCAGCAAGACCACACTGCTCTTCAATAAGGAACTTCTTTTGTCCCCCCCTCCCAGTCCTACCCTGCTGTAGGCTTCACCACCCCTAGGAGGCTCCTGACCCTCCACTGGTCACAGTCACTATAATAGTCAGAGCCCTCTGTCCTTGTCCTGTGCCTGATGCTCTCCTTTCCCTGTATCCTCTCTGAAGGGAGGAGCGATGTGTTTCCAGGCTGTTCTTGGCTTCTCTCTAGTTTTCCTTCTCTCTTCTTCTACCTCTCCTTGTCATGTGGAGCCAGGCAGCCCCCTCAGTCTGACCAAGAGGGTGTGGTTGGTTCTCTCCAGTACATGGGAGGTGGACGGTCCCTGGAAGCCAGCAGGGACCGAGGCTGTCTTTTCCTTGGCTTGCTACATGCCTCACTTGCTACTGTTCCAGCCCACGAGTTTCTCTGCTGTCTGGGGCTTGCTCCTCTGCTGTTCCAGTCCTGTGTGTGGTCTGGGAAGAGGACCCAGCCCACGGCACCTGGGAGGACACGCCATGAGACAGGTGCAGAGGCTCACACAGGCTCACACAGCTCTGCCTCTGCTGGCTCACTCTTCAGTTGTTCCTGGTTCTTGGGGATGTGGGGATTCATCCTGACTTTCAAGTGTCGTGGAACTTTTCCTAGGGAGATGAACGAATATCTGTCCATAGACAGGTACTAATGACAAATGATTGCCCAAGTCTGTCGTTGTCAGCCAGTGAATTGATCAGGGGTTGCTTACAGGAGCACAGGTGGCTTAGGGCAGTTGCTTCACAAAAAGTCCTTCCCAGGATGGTGATGCCTCACAAAACTGCACCTCTGGAGCTCCCTGCACCACTTACAGGCAGTTCCTCAGAAGAGTCTTCTCTCCCTTGGTAATTATTTACTGCTTAGCTAATCTCTGGGAGGGGCTTGTGAATCTTAGACATGTCTTAGACGTGTCATGAGCCTCCTGCCTCCCTCTAGAGGTAAGATTTCAATCTGGAGATAACGGTCACTCAGCCATGGTCACCAGCTCTGCTGGAGGGGAAGAATACAGGGAAGGGGGAGGAATGGCTGCCAGCAGAGCCCACACTGCCTGACAGACATCCTCTGTTCTCTTCCATCATGTCCAACGGTCCTGGGAGAGGACGGCTCAGCAGATACAACAGGTTGTGCCACGCCAGCTGGGAAGAGCCTCTCAGGCATCTTTTAGATAATTTGGGCAAGAGAGGAGATTTTATTTCCCCTCTGAATTGTTTAATTTTAAATCCAGGTACAAAGGTAGACATGATATGACATCATCCTGCATCCTGCTTTGCAAGTCTTGAGATTCTTGTCTTCTTTCATCGGTAGGAAAACGTGTGACACTTGAGTTCTGCACTGAAGCACAGTGTCTAATCTGCCACCGAAGTCCCCTGCCTTCTGCTGGAACCAATGGACATGCCTGCTTTACGGAAGCCAGAAGCCAGGTGAGAGCTGGACCCAGTGGTGCGCTTGGTCCCATCTACTCAAGAGGCTGATTGGGCGTGGGGTGGGGTGGGGTGGGGAGAGAGTATCCTAGCAAACACAGTGAGACTGAAAGAGGGAGAGGAGAGGGGGACAGATGGGGGAGAAAGAGAGAGACAGAGACAAGAGGGAGGGACAGGAGAAGGAAGGAAAGGAGGAAGGAGGGAAGAGAGAGGGACCGAGGGAGGGGAATACAGCTCTTCACTCCTCAGTCCTGAGGGCTTCTCTGCAAAGAGTTTACCTGACAGGGAGTCTGGAGAAAAAAATACCAGCATGTCACTCTGGGGGAATTGACGTTAGGACACTGTCTTGATTCTAGACCTACTTTGTTTGATTTGTATAAAAAAAAAAAAAAAAAAAGCACCAAAATTGAGCACCAACAAGAACCTACACAAAAATGATATACAAGAGTTTTTGAATAAAAATAAGTCGTAAATAAACAATAAATTCTCCATAGGCCCGATACAAGTGGGTAGCAATAATACTGTGTTTTACTGCCTCCTTCCCAGTGAAGATATTTATAATCCAGGGCAATTCATTGAATCAGCCTGGCATTTATAAAGTTCTCATCATGGTATTGGAGTAAGAGCTGCATCCTGGGAAGTGTTATTGTAATAAACTATAATTAGTGGCTTGTGGACAGCCCTAATTCACTGTTTAGAGGAAAATGAGACATGGTCATGAGTGTGCGCATAGCCTCTGTCTCTCAGTATCATCACCAGGCTGGTGGCCTAGACAGGGTTTTGCACCAGGCACAGTGAGACCCCAAATCTATCCATTGGGTTTTCCCCTAATGATGGCAGTGGAGTGCCGGGCCCAGGCCCCACTACCCATACTGCCCTCTGTTCTTTTACAGCTTCGTCATTGGGTACATAGCAGATGGGACTCCCCAAGCAGAAGCCAGCCGCTCACCTATGGGAGGAGCCATGCGGGGCAGGTTGCCAGGGCTCCCAGGACTCCATGCGGGTCCTCAGGCTACAACCCAGGACCCGGGCGCTGCTCTGACCCCTCGTGTCTTGTGTTGCAGCCGGAGGGACGCAGGTCTGCAGCAGAGCCTGCCCGGTGGCCCCTGAGGGACTTGGCACAGGGAACAGAGGCAGGCACTTTGAGAAAGCTAGGGCAGAAGGGCAGTGGGTTGCACCAGAGGTCTTGAACACAAGGTTCCTTCATCCATTCAGCCAGACATGTAGAACCGGGGCCTGCAGGAAGGTGAAGCTGGCTGTGTATGCTGAACACAGCCAGGAATGAAGCCCAACACAAAAGCATGAACTTGGAACACAATGGAATTTTTTTTTTTTTTTTGTAACTCTTCTGTAGTTTTTTACCTTGAATGTTGTAGATGGCAATGTAACATTAGTGTTGCAATTTCAAAAGATTGAACATGCTTGATAGTAAGAGGGGGCCAGGGCAGTCCTGAGGACACAGGGTCCAGTAAGTGACCCTTAGCTTCTTACTGGAGGCCCATGGGTCACTTGTCTACAATTCCCCATTCCAAGGCATTGTCCTTAATTTATAACCAGATCCTCCCCAGCATCTCAGACTGTCTGCTGTGACTCTCCATGACTGCCCTGCATCCTGGGCAGAAAGCATCCAAATGACTGCACTTTTAATAAACCTTGCACCATCTACAGGGCATTCTTTTTTTTTTTTTAATAAGAAATGGATTGGTTTTAGAAAATAATCAGTTCAGTATTTTTTCCCCTTCTCTTGAGTGGTGTGGAGGGAAACTGAATAACAAGAGAGGCTATATTTTAATCGGAATAATGGGAAAGCCGGGAATTTGAAAGGATTGAGTCTGGAACTGCTCTGCCTCAGAACAGGTGATCGTCAGGTTAAGCAGCCATGCTGCATTGCCTCCATAAACCTAGACACTGTGTTTGTGGTGTCCTGCTTAGTAAAGACTAAAAAGAAACTCAAAACAGATCAGGAAAAGCATGGCTGACACCAGTTAGATAATCCAACGGGTACTTGTGTAAATCAATGTGCAGGTAAGGCATTCTGTAAGACGTTCCATGACTATGTTGGGGGACATGGTCAGGAAAATGAGCTACATACAGTGGAGTAATCAGATAAATAAACATATTAGGGACAATATAAGTAATGTTGCTACCCAAGTGAGAAGTCTTTTAACCTTTTTAAAATTAGATTTATTCATTTTGTCTTTTCCCTGAATGTAGTGTGTATCACATGCATGCTTGATGTCCATGGAGGTCAGAAGAGGGCATTGGATACCCTGAGCTGGAGTTTTGGATGGTTGTGAACCACCACGTGGGTACTGAGAATTGAACCCAGGTTCTCTCCAAAAGCAGCAAACGTACTTAATGGCTGAGTCACCTCTCCAGCCCTGAAAACTCTTATAAGATGGAAAGAGATTGTTCTGTAACTGGGAGA
The DNA here is from genome assembly GCA_902168405.1 of Peromyscus aztecus. NCBI lineage: Eukaryota > Metazoa > Chordata > Mammalia > Rodentia > Cricetidae > Peromyscus > Peromyscus aztecus. Next base: position 41,858 of record CABHPQ010001434.1, on the reverse strand, counting down.
GGGCAAACGCTAGAGTAAATGGTAGTGTTGAAGGAGAATCAGGATATTGATTCCATTCTAAGCCATCAGACTATGGTTTCAGTGTAGATGCATACACACACACACACACACACACACACACACACGGCAGCATGTGTTTGTGTGTGTGTGTGTGTGTGTGTGTGTGTGTGTGTGTGTGTGTATACAATTATTCCTTAACTCTGGTTCACAGGGCACACCTCACACTCAGATCTTTGTTTGCAAAGATGTTATGTGAACAGTGTCCAGAGCTCCTTAAAGAAGTGGCTGATGTTGAGTCTGGGATAAGACATGCAAAATAAGCCTGGGTCTCTGGTACCATAAAGAAAGGAATGCCTGATGAAGGGGCTGGCAAGATGGCTCACTAGGCAATGTGCAAGCCTGGCGGGAGAGAACTGACTCCAGTTCTCCTCTGACTTCCATGTGTGCATCTGACTCCCACACCACACACATATCATACACCCTAATAATAATTTTTTTAAAAAATGATAAGACTCATCAAAAGGATATAGAAGCCAGCTGAAGAGGCTTCCATGACCACACTTGGGGCTATTTGATCACCATAATACACATGTATATTTGGGGGTTTTATGGTGGGACAGTCCAGGGTCTCACTATGTATGTAGATCAGGCTGGCCTCAAACTCCTAGAGATTGTCTCCGACTCTGGAGTGCTAGAATTAAAGGCATGTGCCACCATATCCAGCATACCAAAATACATATTGATAATTAGTAAGAAACCATGAGCCCATGCTGACAAAAAAAAAAAAGTTAGTGCATGAACCAAGTGCTCAATGAGGAGCAGGTTTACACCATTCACAGACGCATAAGGATAACATTGTTACAGAGGAGAGGAACCTGGAAGGCCCACCCTCTATCAAATACATCATCCACAAAGAACAGACTGTGTCACAATCTCTATGAGAACCACGGACTCATGATTATTTCTGTGAGACCCCTGCCAAAGTCGAATGACCTGCATCTAATCACAAGGAAACATCAGAAGAGCTGAAGCTGAGATGCAGTCTAGAAAACAGATAAATAGACAGATAATGTTCAAAAACTCAATGTCCTAAAAGCAAGTGGAGACCGAAAGAGAAATGTTAAAATCTCTTGAGTAAGGTTGTAGATGTTACTTCTGTTCTTTCAGTTAAATTTTTGTTAGATTTATTTTATTTTATATGTATGAGTGTTTTGCCTGCATGTATGTGCTTGGTGACTGTGTAGCTCAAAAGGGGGTATCAGATCTTAGAACTGGAGTTACCCATGGCTGGGAGCCACCATTGGTATGTATGATATATGATGTAGGGGTGTATGAATGCACTGTGAGGTCAGAGGATGAAGTTTTCCTGTCCCAGGAGCCCCTTCCAAATTACCACACAGAGACTTATATTAATTGTAAATGTTTGGCTAATAGCTCAGCCTTATTACTAATTAGCTCTTGTATTTTAAGTTAACCCATATTCTTATTTACCCTCTGCCACAAGGCAGTACCTTTATTAGCATGGCACATTCATCTCCTGCTCCCTCTGCGTCCAGCTGGCAACTTCTCTGACTGTGCCCTTCTTCATCCCATCATTCTCAGTTTGGCTTTCCTGCCTAACTTTATCCTGTTCAGTTATTGGCCAGTCAGCTTCTTTATTAAACCAATCATAGTGACATATATTCACACAGTATACAAAGGGATTATTCCACAGCATTTCCCCCTTTTTGTCTAAATAAAAAGGAATGTTTTAACTTTAACATAGTAAAATTATATACAACAAAAACAGTTATCAAGTAAGAATTACAATTACAATATCTAGTCTATTTGTATTTGGCAAAATTAGAGAAAATATTTATTTTATTTTTGTGAGTCTAAAGTTTTATACCTAATTTGCTTTTTAGCATAACTAAGGAAAACTATAAGTTTAACTATTTAGTCTTTAACTCCATCAAAGACCCCAGAAGGATGAAATGTTACCTAATGACAGGGACACCAGGCTGTCTGGACAGCCACTCAAAGTTCCTCTGTAATGTTGGGGTATCCAACTCTGGCCTACTAGCCTACCATATCTGACAGACTTTCCTGTGAAGCAGGAAATTCTGAAGAACTGTCCTACCTTGTCTTGGCAAAGTTTGGCAGTCACCTTTCTTGCATCCTTCTGCTCCAGTTTGGACAGTAACTGTCAGCAACTGAAGCAAAGGCAGTTTCTTTGCCCACATGGCTAGTTTTTGCCATAAAGAAAATAAACTCCATAAGGAGTTTCTTCGATGCCCACTATCTTCTCTGAAGTAAATTGGTGCTGCCAGGAGCAGATGTGTCTCACTCTCATGAAAAGTCTTAGGTTTTTAAACATATTAAATGTCATATTCTGCAGGTCTTTGAAGTGTTTGAAGACCATCTATCTAAATATATCTGTGTATGACCTTGAAAACATACCTAATATGACTATAAGTTTAACTATTATAGATGATTATTAATCTGTATTTCTTAATTATACATTATATTTTTAAATGAGCTACATAATCACAATACCTTAAAAAAGAGTAGAAATATACACACAGTATAACAAAATTAACTTTAAATTTATATCAATATACAAAAATCCATACCAATGTATAATATGTAAGACTAGTAGTTGCTTTTTTAGTTTGAAAGTAGATTCAACAATCTACCTTTCCCCCCATCATTTCTATATCATAGCTCCCTCTCTTCTTTTAGAAAGAGATCTCTGAATTTAACTCCTTTGTTTAGACTTTTTTTTTTTTTTTACTATGACCAATAGCAATTTGTAACCCAACCCCCTGAAATGAAAACAAACATTTATAACCAATATTTTGGGAATGTCTGAGTAGTTTTCTAGACTACTTCCTATTGTTTGGGGGCACTGGTAATCTTTGAGGGAACCTGAGAAAATTAGTATAATTGTTAAGTCTTGGTTGGAGTATTCTATGAGGCTGGATCATCTCAGTCAGTAGCTTTGAAGCTGTTTTGGATGCTGAATCACCTAGGCCATTTTCATTGGGCAAGCTCACCCACACCTCCGCCAACAGGGTTGGCTCTACTGTGCTGCCCAGATGAGGTACAGTACTGCAGCTGGTGAGGGGCAGGGGCAGCTCTCCCACCTGTCTCAGGCATAGAGGGGTGGGGCAGAGGGCATTTCTTCCCTGCCCATGCTGCCATATGGCAGATGTGTGGTGGGGCCAGATCTCTCATGCTCACATTCTCAAGGCCTGCTTACCTGGGTCCCCATAAACAGGGTCAGCTCCACTGTGCTGCCCAGACAAGGTGCAGGGCCCACTTTCCTGAGTGTTGCAGCTGGTAGAGGGGAGGGTCAGCTTCCTTGCCATCTAGAGACAGTAGGGGTGAGGGGTGAGGACTTCTTTCCCTTGCTCCCACCACCAAACTGCAGACAAGGGAGGTGACACCAGCTATGCCCCTCTCATGCCCTCAAGGCTGGGTCACCTGTGCGTCTTTCTACAGAATCATCTCTACCGTGCTGCCCAGGCAAGGCCCAGGACCTGTTCTCCTGAGTGCTGCAGCTGGTGAGGGGTTGGGTCAGATCCCCCACCTGCTGCAGGTGGTGAGGATGGAGGAGAGGAGGGCATCTTTCCCTCACCCTTGCCACCACATGGCATACAAGAGGGGGACAACCTGCTCTCCCATTCTCACACCCTCAGGCCCAGCTCGTCCATGCCCCTGCAAACAGGGTCAGCTCTATTGTGCTGCCCAGGTGGGGTGTAGGACCCTCCCTCCTGAGTGCTTCAGCTGACGAGGGGCAGGACCAGTTCTCCCTAGTGTTGCAGCCAGTGAGGGGCAGGGCCAACTTTGTACAGCCCTATCCTCACGGCCTTCAGTGGTATCAGGAGCCACGGACCCAGACACGGGCCCCAGCAGCAGCTCAGGCCAAGACATCGCTATTGCCTTGAGAGGCAATCAAGCCACCCACTATTGGTGAAATTATTAAGGCCACTCCACATAGATAAAAGGGAGGTTTATTTAGTGGCGTAACTTACAAATGAAGGGATAGGTAGGTTGCAGGGTCTGGGAAAGACATAGCACAGTCCGGCAGTGTTCTCTGGAGAACTCTGCTTGGTCTACCTCCAGTGTCCAGGGTCCAGGAACCAAGAGAGGCAGCGCATCCAGATCTCGGGTCTTCAGGGTCCTCTCTTGGCCCCACCTTGTAGGTGTGACAGTTACCGAAGCCTCAATGGGGGTTGGAACTTCCAGATCAAAGCTGGAATGGCTACCCACTACAACCCACCTCAGCCTGCTCCTCATCTATTTCACCTCTTCAGGTATGCCTCTGTCCACAGGACACGAACCATTCTGTCTCTCTCTCTCCCATACCACACCATACATTTGCTCACCATAGTAGTGTCTGTCTGCCTGGCACAGCCAGGTGCCGGATGGGCCCACGTTTTCTCCTCAGAGCCCAGGCCAGAGCACCCCAGGCCTGCATCTGGGTCTCCTTGTCCTACTCAGTTTGCCATGATGGTGGGCAGGACCATGCTTCTTCATCACAAAGAGATCATAATAGTGCCCAAACAAGGTCCCAGGAGGGATCCTGGTTGTTGTGGAGGTGCGGCGATATTTTATTTGTGCTCTAACAAATAAAGCTTGACTGAAAATCAGAAGGAGGAGCTAGCCACTAGTTAACCATAGAGGTCTGGAGGTCTGTACAGACAGACAGGAAGTGGTAGAGCTGGGTGGAGAGAGGAAGTGATAAGGTGGAGTGGAGAGAGGTGCTCACTCTCTTTTGGAGAAGGATTTCATAGGTTAAGAACTAGGGCTGGCTGCTCTGCCTCTCTGATCTTTCAGCTTTTACCCCAATATCTGGCTCTGGGTTTTTTATCAATAAGACCGTTTAGCAATTCACGTTACATGGAGATGTTGCTGGAATCCTCTCGCAGGCCAGGGCGTGCTTGTCTGTTGAGCCATCCTGCCATCCCCCCTCATCATTTTTTATGCCATCCTTTGGTTATGGTACCCGATGATCTGTACTGGGGAATCGAACCTGGGTCCTCTGCAAGAGCACTCTTAACCACTGAGCCATCTCTCCAGCCCTCAGGGTTTGTTTGTTTGTTTGCTTGTTTGGTTAGTTGGTTGGTGGTTTTTTGAGACAGGGTCTCTTTATAGCCCTTGCTGTCCTGGAACTCAGTGTGTAGATCAGGCTGGCCTGGAACTCACAGAGGGCTGGGACCATGCCTGGCTTCAGCCCTGAGTTTCTGCTTTATGAGCTGTACATGAAGGAAGATTGCTCCATGAGTATTTTTAAGGTCACTGCGTCCTGTTAAGATGATTTTTTTACTATTACTGTTATTATTAATTTTGATTCAGGGTCCCAGGCTTAGACTATGTAGTCTAAGATGACCTTGAACTGTACCTCCCAAGTACCAGGATTACAGACATATATCACCAAACTTGGTTTATGCCAAGCTGGACAGGGAACACATCTCAAGCATGCCAGGCCAGCACTCTGCCATTCAGCTACATCTCCAGCCCTCATTTTATCATCCCCCCTCTTCATTGGCCATCCTTCTCATCTCAAAGCCCATCTTTCTAATACAGAGTTGTACTAACATTCTTAGGATTAGTGTTTGGATCTTTTGAACCTTACTTACAATCTAGTGTGTACTTTCTGTAAGCAGCAGATACTTGGAGATTTTAAAAAACACAAATGATAATGTATATCTTTTACTGCATTATTTAGCCCATTTGGAGTCACCAGGGATCCTGGCATGGTTAGACTCAATCTGCCATTTTGCTCTTTCTGTTCATCCCATATTTCCCAGCTTCCCTGTGGGTTAGCCTTGAACTTTGCAGTATTCTATTGTATGCCTTGTTTGCTTTCTAGCTACACCTGACTGAGATCTAACCCTCCAGTCTGTCTTTCTATCACATCAAAGAGTCAGTGTGCACTCTTTAATCACTACAACTGACCTTGAATCAATATTACTCTATGTTACAGTCAGAAACACAACAGTCTTTCATGCCATTTCCCACTCTGTGTTGTTTGTTGTGCATTTTACCTTCTCGGTGTGTTATAAATCCCTCTAAACACCATTGTTGATTTTGCCTTTGGCAATTAACCATCTTTCAAAGTCGTTCGACTTTGAAAGTAACATGGAGATCCCAACTGTGCATCCCTCACCAAGCAGCAGCATGCTACCTGAGCACAACCACAGAACCAGGAAACTGATATTGGTACAGTACTGCGGACTGTTTCTTCCTCAGATGTTTTCACAGATGAGTGCATAAGTGTGCCTTTATGCAGTTTGCTCTTGTGTGGTTTATATAGTTACCCATCAAGATAGAGAGCTGTCCATCACTGCACAGGAGTGACCTTGCACTATTGAATTACCAGCACTGCTCTCGTCCTTCTGATCCCTGTTCCCCGGTACCCTTAAACTTATTCTCCATCTCTGTAACTCTGTCCATTTGAGAATGCTGTAGAATTTGACTCCAACAGTATGTAATCTTAAGATAGGCGTATTCACTCTACCACGATGCCCTAAAACTCCGATCAACTGTGTGTCACTGACCAATAGAGAAATATATTGGTTCCATTAGAGAAATATATTGCAGTTTGTTTTTCTATTTACTTACTGCCTTAATTACTTTTCTATTGCTGTGATAAGACACTATGGTCAC
>CABHPQ010001434.1:16982-30204 GCA_902168405.1 Peromyscus aztecus | reverse complement strand
CCTTGGTTGTGGTATCTCTTTACAGCAATGGAACAGTAACTAAGACACCCAGCGTTTCAGAGGTCAAAGCAGTGCATCGTGGCCCCAAATCTTGGCATATGACATTGTTCACCATAAATTTCATTGTTGGTATAAACTATCTGATGCCAAGGCCTCAAGTATACAGGCACTATAAGCAGGATACTCCCAAGAGCTGGGCCCTGGGCCAGTCTTGGTGGGGGAGCATGCAGGGTTTGAGCAACCCAAGGCTGGTGAGTTATTCTTCATTGTGTAATGACTTTTCTTATCTGTAATGGTTTGGCAATAACCATGCTGCCTTTACCACCACAAACAGCAATTAAACTACTTCTTTCTTTCTCTCTCTTTTTTGGGGGGTTGGGGTTGAGGGCAGGGTCTTAAAAGTCTGGTCTCAAAGTCACTATGTCACCAAGAATGGTCTTGAATTTTTTAATCTCCTACCTCTATCTCCTTGATGTGCCCCACTACACTCAGTTTATGCTACCACAGTGTTGGGGTTGAACCCAGGACCCTTGTGCATGATAGGCAAATAGTCTATCAACTGAGTGCCCTCCTAGCACAATTAAACTGTTAATATTTCTATTCTGCAAAAAAGGGCAATGCTTCAAACATATGTATGGTGTCCTTTTAGTATTATGTCACCAAGCTAAATCTCTATGTGCCAACTTTCTGAACTACCAGCGTGACATTTCAATAACTGTAGGTGACATGGTACCCTATGAAGCATGAATATTGGTAGGCATTTCCAATGCCTGGCAAATATCCTCATGAATTCACAGTACATGAAGCCAGGAACAAAACTCTTTACTTCATTCTCAAGACAAAAATCTGAGTCCAGGGTGCTAAAGGATCTGAAAGTCAGTAAGAGCTTGATAAGAAGGTGCCTGAACGAAGTATTTGTCACCCGACCACTTGAGAGCCAAGTAATTTCAAACCACTTGGTTCTGGTGACTGTGTCTGAATCACGCATTGAGAGTCGTCTTAGAAGTCTGACCTGCATGGGGAAGAAAGGGCTGCTGTTCATTTGTAGGCAGAGCCTGTCCGTCCTCAGCACAAGCCCAAGTACCCACTCTCTCATCTGCTCTAGCCGCTACCACGGTGACCTTGCTGGCTGGCCCGGAATGAGAGTCAGAATTGCGTGCTTGCTGCCTAGCCCTTTGCCAAATGCTTAGATGATGCTCGGCCGCACAGCTCTGTGATCACCCGAATTTTATAGATAAGGAGACAGAGCCAGTGCAAGTCTTGGGACAGACCACAGGAGACAACGCCTCTTCATTTCGATGCTTGATGAACCATGACAGTAGAGAGTACATTTCCAGTTCTCACAACCCAGCACTTGAAAGCTGTGCATGATGCCTGGGAGCCATGCATCTCAATCTCCCAGAAAAGGCATAAATATGTTAACATTTTAGGATAAAATCTTTCCCTCTCAGCTACATAAAATAGCAGCCATCACAAAAAAAAAAAAAAAAAAAAAAAAAGGAGCAAATTGCTGGGGACATGGTGATGATTCCCTAACATTTGGAGTCTAGATCTGATTATGAGTTAAATTTCAAGGGGTAACAAATTCCAAACAAGTAGACTGAAACTAAATAAACAGTTGCTGCGCCTACTCTCAGGCAGTTAATTATAGTAAGGACTCTGCTTCTTGGGAAGTATTGTTATAATAAATTATAATTAGTGGTTTGAAACGGGGATACTTAAAAAAAAAAAAAAAAAAGATGGGTGGTGAAGAGCCTTGAGCGAGCTGAACCATTTGTGTTAAAGCTTCCCTAAGACGCTCAGTATTCTCTGGCAGCCTCAAAACAAAACAAAAAACCTGTCAGTCAAACTGCTAGTCAAGAGCCCTGGACATTATTCAAACAGACAAGAACGAGCGCTGTGAAAGGCTCAGGTGTGGCGGGGCCTTGAGAGCCTCAGAAAATACTCTGCCTTGCTTAATGCCGAGTGCTAATTGATGGATCTCTGCTGATTGCTGCTGCTTTCAAGCTGCATTTCCATCAGGACTTCTCTGCCTTGGAAGATGTGACAATTTTAAAAGTGCTTTAATATCTCGGGAACGGGCCCAGGAGCAGCGGGAGAGCCACATGAGTGCACCTAAGATAACGACAGATGCGGGGTTGTCGGGAGTGCTCCAGGTGAGTAAACAACTCTGATTTTTAACCACGGGCTTGGAGCGCCGGCCTGTGATTTGTGCGAACACAGAGCGCTGCCTCCCTCCACACACCCAGCCCTGCCTCCGGGGACACATCTTCCTTCCTGTGCCTTCTCCTCTTGGGGCTCCCCTTCCTTGCCATCTGAGTCCTGGGCAAATGAAAATTTGTGTGGTTGTCCTTCTTGCAAATGTTTCACCAATTCCCGGTTTTTTGTAGAATCACTGGGAAATGAGCAGACAGTGGCTGAATATTTCTACTCGCCCCAGCCTTTCTGGGTCTCTTCTGTGCCCCACCCGCCTCCAAAGACTGACTTCTGTGGACTGTGGCAGCTGAGTAGAGGGCGGTCAGAGAACAGGAGATTCTGCTGTCCACCCCGCCCACAACTCCCGCAGGGTTCTAGTACAGGCCCTACCCCTTGCCACCTACTGCTTGAACGTGTAACTAGAGCGCTCTAAGTACCCAGGGGGGGCCCCTTGCTCTCTCGGGTCCCTCAGTCCTTAGCTGCTTATCTGTAAACAGTTCCTTCCTTAAAGCGCTTCTCATTCGCCCGTTGGAGCAGCCATCTGTTACCTAGTAGGACCCCAACTGATACCTGCAGCCACAAATGTCCTCTCCGCAGGGTGACTAAGGCAAGGGTCACACCACAGGCATGCAAAAGAGCCATTTGTCACCTGGGCAGCCAAAGGATTTCCCACTCTTGTGGTGCTCGGTTTCTAGTGACTGTGCCTCATCTGGGAGCATCTCTTGGCTTTGGTAAAATGCGCTGTGGGGATATAGCTCTCACAAGACACCCTTCACCATCCTGTTTCCTTCTGTCTTTCCTTTGGCTGTGGCAGCGTAAGTGGTACTCACTGAGACCTGGTTTTCTTAGACTCTTTTCAGTCCTCAGCTCCGCCATTTTTCTGGTCTTCACTGGCTTTGCCTCTACTGGGTTCCAGGCCACCATATCCAGTTACTGGGTTCCAGGCCACCATATCCAGATAAAGGTATCTCCTGAAAGCTGGTCTTTGTGTGTGTGCATGTATGTGTTCGTGTGGCAGCCACAGGTCAACCCTAGGGTTTTTCCTCAGGAACCATCAACTTGTTTTTATGAGGCAAAGTGTCTCACTGGGACCTGGAGCCTTCCAATTCAGCTAAACTGGCTGGCCAGTGAGCCCCAGGAAACCCGCTGTCTCCACCTCCCCAGACCTTAGGTTATGAGCACACAGTACCAAGCCCAGCCCTGTCTTGGAAAACCAACCAACCAACCAACCAAACAAGACAGAAGAGGAGCCCAGCTTTTTGAGTGGGTTCAGTGTAACCACCTGTTATCTTAAGAGTGGATGAGGAGGCAGAAGAGAAGGCCAGGGGTGAGTGGGAAGACTCAGCCCCTGGTCTCAGCTAGAGTCACTGTGGGCAGTGGGACTCAGCATCCTCAAGTATCCCAGCCAGGACAACAGAGGGTAGACTGGCTGGGGGCCCTTAGACACTCATGGGGCAGAGGCTTGTGGTTCACTCCGAGGGAACATCACAGTGGGTAGAATATAGCCTAGGCTTGCGCACGCGAGTGAGTGGATATGCTAAGCCAGAAGGACCACTCCCCAGAGCAATTGCTGTGCCTTGTGTCTTCTCCCATTTTCCTACTAATAGTGGCCACCGCTCATCTATTTGTGTGGTTATGTATATAAGTATTCTCTATTCTCTATTACTTACATTCTTGTGCTAATTTCTTCTTTCTTTTGCTTTTACTTTCTTTGATAAAATTTTTCTGGGTGTTTTAAAGCAGATTTACATTCATTATATATGATATGTTTTGCCTCTCTCTCTGTGTGTGTGTGTGTGTGTGTGTGTGTGTGTGTGTGTGTGTGTGTGTGCTATGTGCATGCAGTGTCCAAAGAGGCCAGAAGAGGGCATCAGATCCCTGAGACTGGAGTTACAGATGGTTGTGAGCTACCCTGTACCTGTTTCCTCTGTAAGGGCAGTCAGTGCTTTTAACTGCTGAGCCATCTCTCCAAGCCCCTCTAGGTGTTTCAAGCAGAATTTTATATTTATTTTTAATTTTTTTACTTGTATGAATATGTAAAACTATGTATCCTTCTCTGATGAACTTTTAAAATATATCCCAGACCTTCTGAAATATAGTGTCATTATCATTAATTTTCAAAAGTTCTGAGAAGCAATTCTCAAAGATTTATTTAGTTAGTTTCATTTATGCATATGTGGGTGTGCCTGCATGAGTTTATGCACACCATGTGTGTGAAGGAAGTGGAGCTGCCTGATATGGGTACTGGGAATCGAACCAAGGTTCTCTGGAAGAGCAGTAAGCATTCTTAACCACTGAGCCATCTCTCCTGCCCCTGAAAAGCATTTTAATAACATACTTTTAAATTTTTTCCATATGAAGTAAAAAAATCAATCCCCCCCATCTGTCATTAATTTCTGGTTTTATTCCATCATTACTAGAGAGTGCTTATAGTATTCCCATGCTAGGGAGTGGCCTATGCTCTTCTGAGATATACTAATCCAATTTTCTGTGACTGTCCCTGTGCCCTTGAGTAGATAGTGCATTCTCTTTCCAAGATCAAGGGCATCCTCTTCTGTCAATGGTACATACACCTCAGTAAGACTCACCTTGCTGATTGCTTGAGGGATACAGACCCACCCAGCACTGGGAGTGCAGGAGGGAAGGACAGACAGCCACCTTGACCTATGAACTGAGTTCCAGGCTGGCCTAGGATCCACAGCAAAACCCCATTTCACATACAACCCTCCAAGACAGATTCAGTTTGTTGATTGAACAGTATGACTCTTCTGTGCCCATTTTTGTTTTTGTCTTTCTAGGATGTTATGTAAACCTTTTCTCATATCAATCTATTTCTCCTTGTGCCTCCTGTAGTTTTTGTCTTATAGAGGTGGTGGCTGTATTACTTGGTACGTAGATACTCAAGATAGGTAGAGGTTTGTTGTTAGTGTTGTTGTTGTTGTTGTTGGTTTTTCAAGACAGGGTTTCTCTGTGTAGCCTTGACTGTCCTGGAACTCACTCTGTAGACCAGGCTGGCCTCGAACTCACAGAGATCCACCTGCCTCTGCCTCCTGAGTTCTGGGATTAAAGGTGTGCACCACCGCCGCCCGGCTTAGAGGGCTGTATCATCTTCAGTTCTCTTTTATCACTTAAGCATGTCCTTCTTTGCCAGGTCAACAAATGTCACCCTGCCTCCTTGCTGTTGGGAATTGCTTGGCATTCCTTCCTTCACATTCTCCTTTTGAAAGCCTTGGGTGTCTTTTGTACGACACACAGAACTGGGTCTTGCTTTATGAGGCAGGTGGAAAATTATTCCTTTAATTGTTGAATTAAGTCCCTTGTGCATCTTTTTTTTTATTTTTAAGATTTATTTACTTATGTTCACAGCGTTCTGCCTGCATGTATGCCTTCATGCTAGAAGAGGTCACCAGATCTCATTACAGATGGTTGTGAGCCACCATGTGGTTGCTGGGAATTGAACTCAAGACCTCTGGAAGAGCAACCAGTGCTCTTAACCTCTGAGCCATCCCTCCAGCCTCGCCTTTGTGCATCTTAATACAACTGCTGTAGTTCATTTCAGATCAATAATATTTTGTTAAAATTACTATGTGTGTTGAGCTGTATTTTACAGTTTTCCTGAATAGTATGTTTTCTTTGTCTTTTTATTTAAAATTTTTCTTTTGGTGTTGAGTAAGACTTGAATTTTTACTCTATTGGTTATATTTGTACTTGTTTGCTTTTGATTTCCTGGTGTCTACTTAATTTTCACCCACAGGTTCTTCTGCTTAACAATCTCCTCTGACTTCTACTTCCTGCCTGCACAGTGAGCCACATGCCCTTCAGACAGGTTAGTGACATCAGAGGAATTCATGTTGTCAGCTGCCTGAGACAAGCTGTAGGATAGGACAAGTGACTTCAAATTGCTGTCGTTATTCTTAATAGTTTCCTTATTGGTTCTGAAGTCCCTGGTAATTGTGACCTGAGATGAAGCAGGAGTAAATAAAAGCAAAAGAGAAGCTTGTTAAATTGATACTAATTAACAGAAATAAGTAGTTAAACGTGTGGTTTTAATTGGATAGCCACACGTACAAGAATGAAACCAGACTCTTATTTCTCACCTTGCACAAAAATAAACCTAAATTGTTCAAAAGCCTTAATGTAAGGGCTGAAACTCTTATAGGAAGAACACTTCAAGATGCAGGCAGAGAGAGAGGTAAGGACTCCAGTTGCTCATGAAAGAAGCCAACTATTGGATCTCGTGAAATTAAAAAGCTGGGCCCCATACAGAGTGGGAGAAAAATCTTTGCTGGCCATATGTTTGCAAAGGGTTAGTACCTATAACATACAAAGAACCAAAACCAAAAACTAAAAACTAAACAAGATACCAAACAACCCAATCAATAAATGAGCAATTGAATTGAGGAGACAGTTTTCAAGAGATGAAATATAGCTGGGCATGGTGGTGTCCTGTCTCAAAAACAAAAACAAATAACAAAAAGATGGAAAACAATGGCCAATAAATATAGGAAAAACAATGTTCAGTCTCAACAGCTCTCAGAGAAGCAAGTCAAAACTACATTGAGATTCCATCTTACTCCAACCCTAATGGCAGTCACTGTGGAAGTCAGAGGGAAGGCTTCTCAAAAAACTAGAAGTGGATTTACCACATGACCCAGCTGTGTGAGTCCTGAGTTTTCGTCTGAAAGACTCTGAGTCAGCAGCACACTTTGGAGACACTTTGTACGTGATATTTTCTGTACTCCTGGTCACAGTGGCCATTATGGAACCAGCCTAGGTGTCCACCAACAGAGGAATGGACTAAGAAAATGTAGTGTATGTACATAATGGATTTTTTTTCATCCATAACGAAGAATGGAGTCAGGAAAATGGATGCATCTGGGAGGTGATTGTGTTAAGTGATCTAAGCCAGTCTCAGGATGATAGATTTCATGTCTTCTCTCACCGTGGATCCAGATGTTAGACAGATACATGAAACCAGGCGTATATAGGACATGAAAGCGGAGGTAAAATTGTCCGGGGGACACAGAGACCAACAGGAAGAGTGGGGACTGAAAAGTGGGGTGGTATGCTCAACACATGTATTTGTATGAAGATTTCAAAAAATAGAAAAATAATATAGTTTGAATCTTTAAAGAAACCACTAAAAGAACAAAACAGTAAGAAAAATTGAATCACTCTCACAAAACTCAGGAAATAAAAAAGTTACCAAAAAAAAAAATCTAGTGAATTTGAAGAGACAGTAAAATCTGTAGGTAGTGAAAATGAATATAAACTGTCTGTTTTGTACTGCGATTAAGAGTAGTTACAGAAAAGAAATAGGCAAATCAGCTCTCTGCTGGGTGTGACTCTAAAAACAACTTATAAAAATGTATGCCAGGAAAATGTTCACAAAACTAAAAATACAAAATCAGAACTGAGTTTAAGGCAAAAAGCATGCTGTGAGAGAACTGGGTTATCCTGTTATTGGTAAGGGTTAGAGTCCAGTAAAAAAAATCTTATTCATATTTATGTACCTAAAAGCATATTTTCAAAAAAAAAGCTGGTAGACTGAAAATACAAATCAAAACCACAATGAAATATGGCTGTTGTCATCATTTAGATGTCAATACCCCCACAGGTGCGTGTGTTGGAAGCCTTGATCACCAGCGGTTTTAGAAGGTTGTGGAAACCTTGGGATGCGGACATAACTGAATCCTGTCAGCCACCATGATGTGAACAAGCTGCTGATGCACCCGCCCACACGCCTCCCACTGCAGATAACGCCAACGATCCAGCTGCTGTGACTTCCCCACCACACCGTCCACCTAAGCTGTGTCTGTCAAAAATTTTGTCAGAGTGCTAAGAAAGGTAATGAGTATAGCTACAATCAAGGTGGTCGCAGATACTGGTGAAGACACAGAGAAACTGGAGTCTTCACACCGTGTTAGACAGGGTAGAAATGGTTCAACCATTTTGGAAAGCAGTTTGGTAGTTCCTCACGAAGTTTTTAAACAGAAAAGTACTATGTAACTTAGCAGTTGTTAGGTAAGTATAAACACATGACCCAGGAAGACATATCATGATAGAAAGTGTGTACACAAATGCTCATAACATTATCCATCATAGCCAAAGAGTAGAAATGACTCAAATGCTCATCAGCTAATCCATTCAACACAATATTATTTGGCTACGAAGAGGAATGGAGTAACATTACTTATCGAAATGTTATGCTGAGTGAAAGATGCCAGTAGCAGAAACCATAGCTGGCATGATTTCATTAAATAAAGTGCCCGGAATTGACAAATCCATAGGGACAGAAAACTGACTAACAAATTCCTAGGGCTGAAGACTGTGGGGGAATGAAGAGTGACTGCCAAGGCTGTGCAGACCAGGACGATGAAAACGTTCAGGGACAATTGTGCTTCTGGCCCCACGACTATCAACATTCTAAAACCTACAGAAATGGCTGGAGAGATGGCTTGATGGTTAAGAGCACTTGCTACCCTTCCAGAGGACTCAAGTACAGTTCCCAGGACTCACATGGCAGCTCACAATCCTCTGGAACTCCAGTGCCAGGGGAGCTGATGCCTCTGGCTAATTTGGGCCACATGCAGACACACACCTCTACATAATTAAAAATGATAAAAATAGATCTTTAAAAACCTACTAATATGTATACTTTGAGTTAGTGAATTGTTTTTGTTGTTGTTTGTTTGTTTGTTTTGTTTTTCCGAGACTGGGCTTCTCTGTGTACATCTGGCTCTGTAGATCAGGCTGGCGTCGAACTCAGAGATCTGCCTGCCTCTGCCTCCTGAGTGATGGGATTTGAGGCATGAGCCACCACGGCTGAGTTAGTGAATTGTATGGTGTATGAATTATATCTTAGACAAGTTTTGTTATAAAAATAAGAATAAAGCCATGTATACTGGCATACACATTTAGTTCCAGCACTAAGGAGGCAGAGGCAGGCAAATTTCTGTGAGTTTGAGGGCAACCTGGTCTACATAGCAAGTTCCAGACCAGTCAGGGCTACAAAGGGAGACCCTGTCTCAAAAACTAAAACAAGCATAAAAGCAGATAGGAATAGAAAATAATAGACTAGCAGGATAAATAAATAAATAAAGACCACACCCCTCTGAATTTAGGCAGCTGTGGTTTCCTGTACAAACTCAAGCCAGCCAGCATCTAGCAGGGTTAGGGGAGAGGTTTGTGAGCCCCACCCCTAGCTGAGGACCCTTTGCCAAGTGATGGCTGCTGGGGAAGGGAGAGTCTGTTTCCTTTAGATGGCCTGGTAGGTAGGCTATGCTCAGTGGAAGGCCTCATACCAGTGTGTATATGGGCAGCAATAATTTCCCTCAGTAGGCTATAAAAAACAACAACAACAACAACAAAACCAACCAACCAACCAACCAACCAACCAACCAAACAAACAAACAAACAAAAAAAACCTAAAAACTGAAAAGATGGACATGAAGTTAAGAAGTGCATGTGGGGCAATCCAGGAGGAGCTGAGGGTGGAGGAGAGAATGAACCAAGTGTATTGTGTACATGTATGAAACTCTCAAAGAAGAAATAAAAATATGATATTAAAAAAAAAAGATAATAGAGATGAAAAAGAGCTCCTGTGGTGTAATTGTTTCATCCTGTGGGCACAGGAGTTAACTCTGTAGAGCATGTCCACATGTGCTCACCACTGCCGGGGTGAGATCGCCTCTTTAGTTTAATAGAACTGGCACTGCTGTGGAGTGGAGGCCATGCGTCTACTCCCAGAGTCTCATGCCCAACTTCCCCTGGGCCTCGGGGAGAGTTGTTCTACCCCCTGGGCCTCAGTTTCTTCATGTGTAAAATTAGAAGGAAGTAGAGTGTGTAATCAGAGTTTCTAGAACTTATATCCTCTGTCTGAAGACCTTGCTACGATGTTCCTGGATGTACCTCGATATTGACGTGGATCCTGGTACGTACCCCTGGTCAGCAGATCCAGTCCCACTCAGTCGCTGAGCCTCTGGATGGTAGCCATGCAAAGAGAAAGGGCAGAGGGGTGTTTTCTCCCCCACTCCCCCACCACCCCCAAGGAACTAGTGCCAATCCGGTTTTGTGGGAAAGTGCACGTGTGAGGGCCTTGAGCACATACATAACAAACATATAGAGGTTAGAGGACAGCCCTGGTGACAGTCCTCGGGCACAGCCCCCACTTCTGTTTGAGACAGGGTTCCCATTGGCCTGGAACTCTGTCGAGTAGATCAGCGTAGCCAGCCGTGGACTTGCAGAGATCAATCTGTTCCCACCTCCTGAGATCTTGCCATCACTAGATTCCAGGCACAAGGCACCACGCTTTGCTTTTCAACTTGGATTCTGGGATCCGAACACGAACCCCTTTGCAAGCTGACTTTGCTGAGTCGTTTCCAAGCTTCTTGAGTTTCTTGTTTGTTTTTTGCTTTTTTACATCATTTGTGTGTTTGTTGTGTGTGGCAGGGGTTATGCACGAGCCATGGTGTGGGTGTGGTAGTCGGATGACACCCTGCGTGGGTTCTGGAGATAAACCCAGGTCACCAGACTTGGTGACAGGTACTGATATCTGCAGAGCCATCTTGCCAGCCCTTAGCTCGAGTTTTAAGAACCATATTTTGTCTTCTGTGTAAGATATTTTCTTTGAGAAAATTTTGTTTATATATCATCAAAAATAAGATTCATGAGACTATTTCTTTATTTGCTTTTCCCTTCTGGCAGTTCTATGAGTTTCTTCAAACAAGTCAAAGCAACTCTGACCAGAGATACTTCAAGTGACAAGAAGATGTGTTATGCTAGATCTCATTGTGACCAGTCAGGTGGAAATAGAATGATGAGTGGAAATGATGGAAATAAAGGGAGCTGTGAACCAACAAGCTGGTGTCAGCATCAGGAGATGAATGTACAGTTTACAGGAAGAGCCACGTTGGAGTCTTGGCTCATCGGTGAATAGGTGCTTGGCTGTGGTTCAGTTAAGCCATCATTCTGAGCATTGGTTTTCCCTATCCATAAAATGAGGACAATATGCTTTATTTTGTAGAGTTGTATGATTTAGAGATTATAATACTGGTTGTTACAATTTTCTAATTATTCAAGGAAGGAGCTGTTGCATTTAATGCAAAAATTATTATCATCTTTCAGCAGCTTGCTCTGGCTCCTGGTACTGAGCGTTGTGGACCAACCACACCTGAGACTGCAACGGATCTCTTCCTTCCACTGAGGTATGACATGCATTCCAGCAGAGCAGCTTCCACCTACTGCCCAGTTTGATGACAGACTTTAGATGTTATACATTTGCACCCCCATGCCTTAATTCCCCTCGTTGCCTCAAAATTTCCCAAGGACACGGAGTCTAGACTCACTGCCATTTCAGATGTCAGCATGGTGACGGCCATTGTGGTTTGTAGGTTGGAGCTATGGTCCAAAAGTGACCTGATCAGCCCAGAAAACCTAGGTTGTTACTTCTCTGGATTCTTCCATGGGACTGCAGTGTCGTTAGCTTCTTTATTTAGCAGCCTCGTCACATCTTGGTTTATCTTGGATTTGCATTTCTCTAGAATGAAAACCACCACTATTTATTTATTTTTTTTAATTCCCAAGACCTCACCAATATTTTCAAGTAAACTTTTTTTTTCAGAGTCAGGCCCTTGGTGTTCACCCTATATATGAATATTTGTGTGTGTGCCATATTGATATTTATACTTATTAGTTATATATATGTATATCTATTCTAAACTTGTTTATAACTACATTCATGTGTTAGATTTCTGAAACTGTGACAAAAAATTCTTGAGATAATCATCATACAAGGAAGAAAGGTTTCTTTTGGCTCATGATTTCATAGGCTTCATCCCATGATCATCTGGGCCCTTTGCCTTTGGGCCTGTGATAGGTAAGGTAGAATGCCATGGTAGCAGCACACAGCAGAGAAAGCTACTCGCTTCATAGTGAAACAGAATAGAAGGGGTCTGGGGTCCCATAGCCCCGCTAAGGTCACATATTCAGTAACCTTCTGCCTCCTAAGTGCTCCACTACTTCTCAATGTCAACACAGGCTGGAGACCAAGCATTTGATACATAGGCTTTTGGGGGCTATCCAAACTTTAGCAGTTTGATTATGTGAAGAGTCTCCCCAGTACTAAGCCTGGCATTACATACCTAACATCTTTTGATAGGATGCTATGAGTGTGCACTGACTTTTTGCCACACTCAAAAGAGAGCGGGGTTAAGTTCATGCAGATTTTCACAGCTAGCACATTCAGATACACTACTTCTACCAGAGCTGGTGAGCAGGGAACTATAGCGGCCATTGGGTCACTGTTTCTCTGGGTCCCAGTGACTATGCCTGTCCAGGGACTGGCTGGCCTAGATTATATCATATGTTTCCCAGCCCTAAGATTTTTGCCAAGACTAAACTTCTGCTTTCCTTTTCTGGGGGCCGTGCTTACTCTTACACATGTACACCATATTTGCAAGAAAAATAATTCTATTCATGACAAGGGATTCCCTCCTAAATTGTGCCCTGGTCTCCAGAAGATAAAGAGAGAAGGAGTTGGATCAACCCCAACACTCTCTGGGCAAAAGCTCCTTGTTGGCATTGGATGAGTTTCCTTCTCTTTGCAGTAGATGGGATGAATAGATAACTCCTCCTTTTCCTAAGTGTGAGGCACACTTGCCTGACAGTGCCCTTTCCAGATAGTGTTGTGTATCTACAAGAAAAACATGCAAGTTAAAACTCCAAAAGATTTCCCCTTTTTGTTCAGACATTGTGCTTTCTTGTTGAAAAATATTTCTAGTCAAGACTAGAGGGAAGTTTGTCTTGCTGTTCCCCTATGAAGTAAACATACTATGATTAAATATCGACTTTACACCTGAACTTCTACCCTGAAGGAAGAGTTACCAAGTCCTGAGCCCAGTGTAGTGGTATATACCCATCAAGCTAGCGCTCAGGAGCTGAGGTAGGATTTCTAGTTCAAGGCCAGACTGGGCTATAGAGAAAGTTCTAGAGGCCATCTCAAAAAAAAAAAAAAAAAAAAAAAAAA
>CABHPQ010001434.1:0-16882 GCA_902168405.1 Peromyscus aztecus | reverse complement strand
AAGAAGAAGAAGAAGAAGAAGAAGAAGAAGAAGAAGAAGAAGAAGAAGAAGAAGAAGAAGAAGAAGAAGAAGAAGAGGAAGAAGTAGAGCTGGCTGGAGAGATGTTTCAGTGTCTAAGAGTACTTTTGCAGAGGATATAGGTTCAGTTCCCACCATGCATGGTGGCTCACAACCATCCATAACTTCAGTTCCAGGGATCTGATGTCCTTTTCTGACCTCCCCATGTCCCAGGTATCCACATGATGCACATATATACGTGCAAGCAGAACACTCATATACATAATAAAGATAAATAAATCGAAGTCAGGTGTAGGATCCCAGTTTGTGTCAGTGGAAGGAATGGCCAGTCACAGACGGGTTTTACAGGACTTATGAATTAGTTACTTTTCTTGTTGCCGCGACAAAATACCTGACAAAAATAATAATCTGAAGAAAGAGAAGTTTGTTTAGGTTCCAAGTTTGAGAGTATAGTCCACTGCGGTGGTAAAGGCACGGTGGCAGGAGCGGGAGGCAGCTGGTCACATTGTATCCACGGTCAAGAAGAAAAAGATGGATTGCCTAACTTTATCCTTTTTATTCAATCTGGGACCCCAGCCCATGGAATAATGCCAAAAACATTTAAGATGGATCTTCCCACCTCAGATAATCCAGTCTAGAAACTTCCTCACAGGCATATGCAGAGCTGTGTCCCCTCAGTGACTCTAGATCCTGTCTAGTGACCAATTTTAATCATCACAACTAGCTATTCATAAGGAGTAGGAGAATGAAACCCCTCCCCAGATATCTGTTTCCTAGAGTCTTTGGCTTTCTGTCACATTGTAATAAAAAGAATGAAAGTGCCACTGGCCTAGATATGACAGCATTCCTAAATTTGTCAGGTCCTAAAATAACAGTGAGAGTTTAAGATCCTTAGCTCGAGTCATTTGACACCAAGTCTCCTGACTCTAAACCTAAAGTTCCTGTACGCTAGTCTTGGAGGCCACTGGGGACACACAGAGGCTCACTAAGGGAAGCCTATTTCCCCCTGGTCAAAAGAATGAAATCTACCTCTGGCCCTGGATGGAGATAGGACATTTTCTCTGTTCCAAAGATTAAAGCATTGCATTCCATTGTCCCTTCCCTTAAGCATTAATCCAGCTGGGCCTGTCAATCACTTGGTCAATAAGTGACCCACCAAAAAGGATGCATCTCATCAAGCCGTGCTGAGGAGATGGGAGGAATAATTATCCCTTCTCTCAGTGCACATGGTTGCAGAACTTCCCTCATGTAGCACTGCTTTCTTTTTTCTTCTGTCTCTTTCCCAAAGGCTAAGCATGCTTTCTCTGTTGCACTGGACTTTCTCAGAAGCTCCCTCCCCTTTCTGTTGTGGCTGCTATAAACATGGCTTTCTCTTCCTTTTCCTATCTCTCTTCCAGGAAGCTTCTGAGGTTGACAACTTACCTGTCCTGTTGTTCTTCTCTTAAACTGTAATGAAACTGTCCTTGAGCTTCTTTCCTGGTCCCTTTCTGAATTATTTTATTAATGAGACTAATAACCCAAAAGAAAATAAAATTCACCAGTCACATATGGCACCCAACATAGGCCTCCTCAAAGTTCCTGGTAATAGTTCCTTCTATCTCACCTCAAGGGCTGGTTTTCTCTCAGCTGAAATAGAGATAGACGCAGGTGGGGCTTCCAGTAGGGCTTTCATTGAACTCACAACTCTTTCCTCGCTTGGGAAGTCCAGCTTCTAAGGTCCTGGGGAAGGAGGAATGGAGGCCATGTCTGCTAGAAATGTCAATGGTAGCCATTGTGAATGATATGGTTTCTTGCTTCAGAGAGAATAGAGTTCTTTTATGGAGGTCTGTTCCCTAGGACTAGCGACTACTGAGAACACTTATTTCACCTGCTATTTTGGGAGCTCAAAAAATGATACTCCAAAGGCATGCTGAGTGCTTTGAAGTAGAAGTTAGATGATTCCCTAAGCAGCCACAGTACCATCTCTCTCTGACCTTCTCCCACCCTGCTGTCCCTCACCCTCATTTTTCCCCTAGGCGAGGCATCCTCTTTGCTGAAGCAGGTCAGAGAACTGGAATCCTTATCCCCAAAGCAAGCCTCAAAGTCTTAAAGTATTCTAAAGGTTCCCTGCCTTCCTTTTGCTCTGACTGAGACAGGAACAAATGACTAAGGACAGGCACAAATGACTGAGTCTTAAGAGGGTTGACCCTGGTGTCCTATTTAACGGCAATGAGAATAGACCACAAAATACAACAAAACCCACATCAAGAGTTTATTGGTAGTGCATGAAGAAGGGGTGTGTGTTCAGGACTGCCTTGAAAGAGACATGATGGAAGAGCGATCAAGGAACAGTGGGAGCTTGCTTTTAAAGAGGGTCTCAGCGCATGTGTACAAAGGCTTGAATAGCCACTCAGTGTATGCACATAGGTTACACAGTGACATATGGCCATAAGACCCTGGGTTGAAAATGAATGTGAAGCCATAGGACCCTGAGTACTGGCTACACATTTGCCTGAAATGCTAACATTTCTCCCTTTTGTTTTTTATACAAAAGTGAGGAGTTAGGGGTGGCTGGCAGGTGGGAAATGAAGGTTCCAGGTTCTTGAAAATACTTCCTGCTGACTTGGTGTGTGTTGGTCATCTTTGGGGGGCTTGAGAAAGCTGAGGTGTTGTCCGCGTTCCCCTGGGGTAGCTGACTGTTTCACTTCACTGTCCAGGCTCTGTGGAGCTGTCCGGTACCACCCAGACCTGGCAAGATGCTGTTCAGGTGGATCTAAGTCAACTCCCTGGAGCTTACAAGAATTTTTAAGTTACAAAAGAGATGTTTTAGACATATTAAAAGCAACCAAAGGGAATTTAAAATCCTGAGTGGCTATGATAACATGGTGTAGAGTGTAGTGTTTAGTACTCTGCTAGAGCTAGATTAATAGCTTATCAGAGTTCTATTGGTTAGTGTTAAAGTTATAAACAGTCATATAGTGAGCAAGAGAGAGAGGAACCTAGAACATACTTTATTGTAGCCATAAATTTCTTGAGTCCTGCCCGGCTCCCCCACGGTCCAGACAAATCTCACTTACCCACAGCCCCACAGCCACTCGGTCCCAAGTAAACACACAGAGGCTTACATTATTTACAAACTGTATGTTCTACGGCAGGCCTCTTGCTAGCTAGCTCTTATATCTTAAATTAACCCATTTCTATTAATCTATGTTTTACCACGTGTTCTGTGGCTTACTGGTCTGCTGGCATGTTGTTCCTTCAGTGGCAGGCTGGCGTCTCTCCAGACTCCACCTTTCTCTTTCCTTTCTCTCTCCTTGGATTTTCTGCCTGCCTCTAAGCTGGTTTGCCATAGGCCAAAGCAGCTTATTTATTAACCAATGGGAACAGCATATATTCAGTGTACAGAAAGACATCCCTTTATTCTCTCCTTATTACCAATTAAGCTTTCCTATCTCCACCTAAACAAACCTTAAAGCATCTGTTCCTTTCCCATCATTATAGCATGACCTTAACACTCAGGAGGCACAGGTGGTTAATTGCTGAGGGCAGTCAATATCAAAGAGTTATATTGAAATCTATTCTGTGAGTCTCCTTTTGGGTCTGAGGGTATGGATATCTCTGGGGTGTCATTTCTTACCACTCAGGCATGTTTGATAGTCTTTACACCTCCAGCTCTGTGATTAACGGTTGGTAGTCCTGCAACAACAGCTAATTAGTTTAGTTAAGAATTTTGAATATATCATTGGAGATACATAGAGAGGAAATTGATGAAGCAGGGTGTGATCAGTAGAGACAGGAGAACATGGGGGGGGGGTCAGGTAGGAAAGCATATGAGTTCCCAATCTGGTAGAATTGAGTATGGTTGTGGGGTGAAACCTTATTCTTATGAAATTGGAGACAAGGCAGTTGATCTTGGTGTCCTCTGTAACTTAAAAGAGCAGGGTCCTGTTTGGGCTATGGTATATGAAGAAATATTATCTTGAGGTAGGGGAGTAAAGGGTTTGAGGAGGGATAAGTGAATCCAATGAGGGAGGCCCTCAAGCTTAGCAGCTGGTTACATCCATTTAGGGGAAAAGGGTGAGGGGCACTCATCTGGAGGAGAGAGACGGACCTGATCCCCGATGTTGATTGAGGGTGGACAGGAGTTGGCACATGGCTGGGATAGGGAGTAGTCAATAAAGTTCCATAGGAGGGAATGGAGATGATGGAGTAGGGGGGTGAGTAGGTGATCAGGGAGAGGTGAGGGTTTGGATGGGAGGCTGGAAGTTAGAATTGGCCTTCCATACATGAGTTCAAATGGCATGATTGAAAGGGGTTGCTTGGGGAGAGCCTGGAGCCTGAAAAGAGCTACAGGCAAGAGTTTTACTCAGTCAAGGTGAAGTTCCTGTTACATTTTAACAAGACTGGTTTTAAAGAGCCGTTAGTTGTAGGCGGAACATTTCTCTCCTGCCTGCCTGTTACCAAATATCCAGTAGCTACTTCTTAAATAATTGACTCTGTGACTTAATATCACTTATAAATGCTTGGCCAGTAGCTCAGGATTATTACTAACTAGCTATTATGCTTAAATTAACCAACGATTTTTATCTATGTTTAACCACATGTGCTGTGGGATATCTTTCTGTATGCTGTGAAAATATGTTGCTGTCATTGGCTGATAAATAAAGCCATTTGGTCAATGGTGAGGCAGAATAAGGTTAGGTGGTACAATCAAACTGAAGACGGAGATGAAGAAGGGTGGAGTCAGGAGATGTTGTGAGCCACCACCAGGAGAAGCAAGATGTGAGAGAACAGGTAATGCCATGAAGCCATGTGGCAAAACATTGGCTAATAGGAATGCATTGCATTAAGATGTAAGAGCTAGCTAGCAAGAAGCCTGGACCATAGGCCATACACTTTGTAATTAACATAAGCCTCTGTATGTTTATTTGGGACTGAGCAGCTGTGGGAGTGGGCAGGACACAGGAAAACTTCTGACTACACACGTGGCTTGGTACCTTTTCTCAGTCTGACATTCTCATCTTGCTTCCTCTGTGTCTGGCTGGTGATACCTGACTCCATCCTTTCTCTTCTCAGAATTCTCCTAGTCTTCTTGCCCTGTCTATACTTCCTGCCTGGCTACTGGCCAATCAGCATTTTATTAAACCAATTCGAGTGACAAATCTTTACAATGTACAAGAGCATTATCCCACTGCAGTCAGTCCATTTCCTGAGAACTGGATGTGATATGAATATGAAAGTGCCAAGGGATGCTGAGAGCTTTAGATAGGGCTTGGGAGATCTGGGAGGTGAATTCAGAACCATTGTCTGACTGGAGAGACAGACAGTTGGGGAATAACCTCCCAGAGAAGGTTAGAAACTGTCTGAGCCCTTTTGTTAGTGATCGGGAATGCCTCAATCCAGCCTGAAATTGTACCCACTAGAACCAGGAAGGAGATACTTAATTCAACTGACTGTGGGCATGTGGGTAAAGTCAAGTTGCCAGTCAGTCCCCAGGAGGGAGCCCTGGCTTGGTGGGTAGGAAAAAGAGGGCTGCGATATTTGTTATTAGGGTGTGACCTTTGACAAATTTTACAAGAGGCTGTAATAATTCTTAAGAAATGCAAGTCCTCACAGGTGGGCTGGAGGTGGGTCTTGACAAAGTGAGACAGAGTCTGCCTATTAGGATGAAAGAGCTGGTGTAGACAGGACAGAATTTGTTGAGTGTTAGGGGGTGACTGGGAGGATGTGGGTTGTAGTGTATGGACTCCCTGTGGTGGGTGAGGTGAGTCTGGGCCTTGTAGGGCCACTGCTCTAGCTGCCTCATCAGCCCAGTTATTTCCCTTAGAGATGATACAATTGTTGGTCTGATGACACTAGCAGTGAATAATTCCTATAGCTTTGGGAAGATGGGAGACTTTTAGCACAGCCATAATTTGACCTGAGTTAGGTAATGATCCTTCTTTTTTTTTTTTTTTTTTTTAAGTAGCCTGTCCTCTTTCCAGGTGGCAGCATGGGAGAGAGAGGAGGATATGAAAAGCATATTTAGAGTCTGTGTAAATGTTTAGGGATTGTCCGTTTGGCAATTGCAAGGCATGGGTGAGAGCCATTAGTTCAGCCTTTTTTTTGGTAGTTGTGTGGATGGGGTGTGCCTGTGCTTTAACCACCCCAGTATCTGACACTATGGCATAACCTGCTTTTCATGTCCCTTCGTGTAAAAAGGAGCTGCCATCTGTGTACCAGGTATAGGTGGTCTGAGGCAATGTGCCCTCCCGTATGTGTGAGGGATGAGGGAGTAGTTCTTCTGGGGTTTCAATGCAAGAATGAGATGGGGAGTGGTCAGTATTGGGTCCAGGAAGAAGGTTTGAGCTATTGAGGGGTGGGCAAGATTGCAAAGTAAGTGTGGCATCTTCTACTAGTGACACTTGGAGGGAAAGAACTCAGGGAGGAGGTAGAGTTTATAAGCCTTTATAAGTTAAGATATGGGACAGGTTGTATGAGAAGATAGTGGTGGGTGACCCAAAGGCTAGTTTCTCTGATTCACAAGTAAGGAGCTCAGCAGCTGCTAAAGCACATATGCAGCGTGCCCATCCCTGGGTGGTGAAGTCTAGTTTTTTTTGACAGGTATGCTACAGGTGCAAAGGAGGGTCCCAGCTGGCCTAGGACCCCAAGGGCACATCCCTCTTTTTCTATTACATAGAGGGAGAAGGAATGAGTTAGGTCTGGGAGATGAAGGGCTGGAGCCTGGGGGAGATGCTGTTGGAGCTTCTAAAAGGGTTCAGTAACAGGATGAAGGAGAGGTTTATGTGGGAAGCCAAGAGCTGCCTCTTATAAGGGCCAAGCAAAGAGAGAAAAAGAGAAGATCCAGGAACATAAGAAGCCAGCTATTCCTAAAAATGATTTTAAAAAATCTCCTTTTTAGTAGAAGGGGCTGAAAGAGACTGGATTATGTGCTTTCTATCCAAAGTAATGGCTTTGTGCGTTGGGGTAATGGTTAGACCCAAGTAGGTGACCTGAGGAGTGGACAGTTGGACCTTGGAAGGTAAGACTCTATAGCCCCAACTAGACAAGAAATTTAGGAGAGCAGAGGTGTTAGTTTGACTAATTTGTAGTGACAGACTACAAAGGAGAATATCATCCACATACTGTATGAGTTTAGATTTGGGTTGGGTCAGAAGCTAGGGCCTGGCCAAATAGACATGGGCCATCCCTGAACCCCTGGGGTTGGACAGTCTAGGTGAGCTGTGTGGAAAGGTGAGTGTCAGGGTCAGTCCAGGTGAAAGCAAAGATATTTTGAGACTGAGTGCTGAGAAGGATAGAGAAGAAAGCATCCTTGAGATCCAGAACTGAGAGATGGGAGGTTCCTGAGAGAATGGTGGAGAGGAGTGTATAAGGGTTGGGCACCACAGGATGGAGGGGACCACTGCAGAATGAGTCAGAGGTCTTGAACCAAGTGGTAGGTCCTGTTAGCTTTCTTAACTGAAAGTATAGGAATGTTAAAAGGAGAAGATGTAGGACAAAATAGTTTTTTTTTTCTTAAAAGGTCAGAGATGATATATTTAAGTCCCCTAAGACTTTGGAGTGAGAGTGGATACTGGGTTTGGGTAATGTATTGGGTAGGGTCCTGTAATTACACAACAATGGGTGAGTGGTGTCTAGCAATGGAAGGATTTTAGGTGTCCCAGACTTGGGGGTCCACTTGGGAGGCTGGCAGAGCGATGGACATGTTGGAACCAGTACGGTGGGTGGCTAGGAGGAGAAGAGGAGCTGCTGGTATGTCTGTTGTGGGAGGCCAGATCCTATCCTTTGAATGGTTCTTATGAGAGAGGGATAAGAAATATTAGGTAGAAAGTGAGACCTAGCTGACAAGAAGAAAGAAGCACAGGATAGTTTTAGGAGTGCCTAAATCAATACCCAGTGACCTCAAAGTTTATTCAAAGGGTTTTTTTTTATAACATGCTAAGGGGAGAGGCAAAAGACCTCTACCTTACAAGATCACAGCATACCGTACAGCCAAATGTAGACCCTTCCAAACTCCTGGTAACCACACCTGTGGTCAAATCATTCCCTTATGCAACCCTACTGGGTAAAGTAAGCTCAGATTCTCAGACCTTGAGTACGTTCTTACTAGGAAACCTCTGTGGGTCTCCACAGCTCCCCCTTCTTAATATTTTAAAGGGCTTCTCAGACCACTCAGATGGACTGTGCCTGTCTTATGTCGCTTTCTTCTTCACTAGTCAGCTTTACCCAGCTTTGAGATACTTTCCATCAAGTGTACTCTGTATAAGGTTGTAAGAAGGACTTACCTGTCTCTGACTACCAGCCTCTGGCAGGGGAAGGTACAGAGCTTAACTCTATGCAGTCCTGAATCAGGTCCCCACTAAGGTTGCAAGTAACTGGGACAACCACAGCAATCCTTACGGCTGCCACACACCCACAGTAAAGGAGTAGAGGATGACCAAGATGGAATGTCCTTTTTGAATGGATCTAAGATGTCTATAACAGCCTTAGCTGTACCAAGCCCTTTTTAAATCAACAAACTCTTGATGCAGCCGCATCAAATAAATCAGTAAATTCCTGGTGCAACTGCATCAAATCAAAAGACTCCCTTAGCATCACCAAACCATAGTTTATCAGTATCAACAGGTTAACATAATTCTAGTATGAATATTACTATACACAACTACAATTCTTACAAACTTACATCCAAAAGCAAACTCTCACTAGGACTGTTTACACTATACAAACTTTAGCAACATCCAAAAGCGATCTCTTAACAGAACTATTTACATTTTCTTCTAACAAGACAGAGAGTATATGAATTGTGAGTCACCACAGTTAATGAAGCATATATGCATACACAAAACAATTCATAAGTCATCACAGTTGATAGAGTATATAGGTGAAATCAAAATTGTCCCATTTCTGAGGTTTGCAAAAGTTCAAAAAATCAGTTCTAATACCAGTCCCAAAGTTCAACTGACAGTCCAAGATCAGGGCCTGGCTTGTCAGCCACCCTGAAGTCTGTATAACAGTCCAAGTCGTAATAACTCTTAGGCAAACAGTTCCAAATATGAGGAGTCTCATTGCCAAAATTTGTTGCAGCTCCCCTGAATGCAACAACTCAAATCAGTTCAAACAAATGTCTCTGAAGCCTCACTCTCAGCCACAGAGACACTTTCAGTTAGCTTTCCCCTAGGTGAAAACTGCTCCAGGGCAAAAGCTGCTAGCTGGCTGGGGAAGATCTTTTTGTACAGCCAGCCTGAACTGCCAGCAAACAAACTGCACAGCTTTTGCTGCTGGCTTTCACAGTCCCAGTCCATCTGTGCTCCCATAACAGGCACATCCACCAAGGACTCCTGTGTCCTGAGGCTAGAGGGCTTTCAGTCACTTCATGCCACACAGGCTCCAGGTTCCTCCAGGTGCTGTGGGCTGCAGCTTTCAGCAACCCTGGCTCTGGGAGGAAACCCAGCCCCTATGAGCTATGGCTTCCTCAGATCCCATTACCTGCTCCTCCAGCAGCTTTGTGATCAGCACCCTGGGTCCTGGAAACCCCCATGTGCTGCCCTGCTTGCACAGCCAAACACCACTCCCAGGGTAGCCACATGGCTCTGCCTCATACTGTCACTGGGAGCTTGGGCTGCTCTAGGTTCCAGTGTCTCTGCCTGGACCACAGCTCTGCGTCACCTCAGCATTTCTTGCTGCTGTTCCACGAAGGGGCATGTCTCAGCTGCCCATCCAGCTGCTGCCTTTCCCATGGCATCTCTGCTGGGCACTCACCACAGGGTCCACTCTCCCTGCTGCACTCCAAGTCACCTCTGCCACTGCCTACCATTCCCCTCTCCCATGGCACAGCACCTGGCTCTTCACTGTGGCTTCTTCTCAGCAGAAAGCTTGCAGACTCTTGCTCCTCAAGCCGTCTCTGCTCACACTGCTGATGCTGTTTCTCTGCCTGGGGCAGCAGTCTCCACAGGGCTGTTGGTGTTTGCTGTTGTTGGCGGCTTCTGGATCCTCTGAAGCTGCTCAGACTGCCAAGTTCGCAGTGGCTGCTAGGTCCTGGACATTGCTTTCTGTGTCCCAAGTTCCACTGATACTTGGGGAAAAATTATTCTTACCCTAAGTGGCTTTCTTATTAAACCTTCCCTGTATTCCTAGACCAGTAGATAGAAATTGAGAGAGAGAGAAACAGAGACATAGACATAGACAGAGATAGGGACTTGCTGCAGCCTGACTTTTACTACTTACTTCAGCTTAACTTCAGCTGCTCTGCCTTATATACATACAGTTTTACTCCTGAAGAATAGAATACCACCACATGACCTTAATTCATAACTGGACATGTCCCCCTGCTTCTGTGGTACCCCCCTCTCTCTTATCTTTTGTACCTAAGCCCCACATTCTGGTGCCATCTGTGGGAGGTCAGCTCCCACCTTTTGAAGGGTTCTTATGAGAGAGGGATAAGAAAATATTAGATAGAAAAAGAGACCTATTTGACTAGAGAAGAAAGACAGAAACACAGGATAGCTTCAGGAGGGCCTGGGTCACTACCCAACAGCCTCAAAGTTTTATTTATTTATTTATTTATTTATTTATTTATTTATTTATTTTTTCTGAGACAGGGTTTCTCTGTGAAACAGTCCTGGCTGTCCTGGAATTCACTCTATAGACCAGGCTGGCCTCCAACTCACAGAGCTCTGCCTGCCTCTGCCTCCCAAGTGCTGGGATTAAAGGCATGCACCACCACTGCCCAGCTTGAAAAGGCTTTTTATAACATGCCAAGGGGAGAGGCAAAAGACCTCCCCCTTGCTAGATCGAAGCACACCATACAGCCAAGTGTAGAACCTTCCAAACACCTGGTAACCACACCTGTGGCCAAATCATCCCCTTGTGCAGCCCTGCTGGGTAAAGCAAGCTCAGATTCTCAAACTCTGAGTAAGTTCTCACTAGGAAACCTCTGTGGGTCTCCACAGTCTGGGGTCAGATGAATGGGGGGAGCAAAAGAAATAGAAGCTCCCATTTTGGCTAAAAAGAAATCACTTCCTATTAAGGTTACAGGGCAAGTTAGACAACCAAAAATTAATGGGTAAAAGGGATACCCCTGAAAATGAAATTGAGTGGTGGGTCTGATGAGGTAGGTAAGGCTGTCCCCCTATCCTGACAATAGGGAGATAAGAAGGAGAGGTGTGTCCCTAAAACTCCCTTAGGACCGAGTAAGTGGTCCTGATGTCCAAGAGGAAGGAGATAGGCTGCCCTAATATCATGATGACTACCCAGGGTTCCCTATCAGAGATGACAGTGGTTGAGTCAAGAGAGCATGGGTCCCCTCAGCCATCTGTGGCCATGCCTAGAGGGTTGGCTGGAGGGTGGTTTGCATCTGATGTCCCCATGTCATGAGGTGTACAGGGGCCTTCAACTGACCAATGTCCCTCTTGATGGCACCTTGGACATGGCCCAGGTGGCCTGCAGGGATTAGGACAAGCCCAGGCCCAGTGACCTTCCTGATCACATTTGAAGCAAGGATCTGGTGGTCCTTGAACCCCAGAGGGCAAAGGAGCCCAGGTAGTCACCGAGGCCAGTTGGATGGCCTTGGCCAGCATTTGGTATTTTTGTTTATGGGCTTTCTCAACTCTCCCATGGTACACCTTAAAAGCCAGTGCTAAGACTTCTACCTGTGGGGTTAGGGATTCTCTATCCAGACATGTAAACTTGGCCCTAATGTGAGAGAAGCTCTGGGAAAAGAAATGGGTCACAAGGAATTGTCTGCCCTGTGGGTTTTCAGAGTCTAGGTTAGTATACTAGAAGAGGGCCTTTGTGAGACGTTCTAGAAACTGAGATGGATTTTTCTCTCTGTCCTGAATGATTTTGTGGAGTTTCTCATAGTCCACTGGTTTAAGGGCAGCCTTACAGAAACCTTCCAGGAAGCAGGCTGTAAACTGGTCTCTAGCTAGAGCTCCCCCTAGGGTATTATAATTCCACCGGGGGTCACGATGGGGGGGCCACCTCAGCCCTAGGTGGATGAGTTGCATTAGTTTGATGAATTTCGTCGGCATGTACTCTAGCCTGTTCCCAAACTTGTCTGCACTCCTCAGGAAGTGGGTTGTTAGTTAGGATCATGTATATATATATATATATATATGAATGATCATGAAAGGTGAAGCTATATGATTGGGTGATTTATCAGAATTCTTCTATGAAAGAGGTAGAGTGAGATGTACGAGAACTCAGTTTCTTTCCTATCTGAGAGAGCTCTGCTAGTGAGAAGGGGACACGTACCTTAACCAGTCCATCCGCTCCGGCGACCTCTCACAAAGGGAGAACTGTGGCCAGGTTGGTTTGGTTAGGTTTGGGTCCCTCAGTGGCTCGAGAACACGTGTCAGGAGGGGTGAAAACAGGCGCAAGCGGCCCGTTACTGGAGAGGAGGAGGGGCTGAAGGAGCAGTTGTATAATGGGGTCGGAAAGGTGGGGGTTCATTAGCAGGGTCCAGAGTATCAGTGGGGGGTTCCTCTAGTTCAGACTGCATAGCTAGCAGGATGTGAGTCGGTGAGCAGGAAGCACAGAGAGAGGTTTGGAGCTGAGGTAAACGAAAGCTTGAATGTAAGGCAGCTCCTCCCATCTACCTGCATCCGCTGGCAGAAGCTGGAAAGCACCCCTAAAATATCAGGGTCTAAAGTGCCATTAAGTGGCCATTTTGACCAGTTGTCTAAGGGGTATTTGGGCCATTTTTGAGTGCAAAGGTGGATGAGTTTAGAAGCCTTTAAATAGGGCATTAAGCATAGAGGTTTGAGGTTTTCTAAAAGACATCCCTGAGGAGCTGTTGGGCTTATATTGCTGGTAGGCTTATTCCCCAAGGGTGAGGCAGGAAAAAAAAAAAAAAGATTGAATGGCTTAAGTGAGGATCGATTGAGGAGGCACAAGCCGTCCAGTGAGTTGTCACTCAAAAGAGCAGGACTGAGGGGCTCTGAGTCTGAGGGACACAGGGGTCCAATAGACAAGAAAGGCATAATCTGCCCAGTGAGTCATCACATAGAGGGCAGGAGCCCAGGGGCTAAGCCCAAGCCGAGAGATGAGAAGTGAGGCCTCATTCATGGGGAATGGCCAGAGGTGATTGTCAGTGACAGGGACCAGCTATAGCCCTGAAAGTGGTGTCTGGAGGTTCCGCCACTCCCAAGGACACCAGTGGGCACCGGATGTTCAGCAGTCATTCCCACAGGTCCAGGGAAGCGTTTACACTGACCAGGAGAGGGGAAACTCACCAATCACAGCAACTGGTGTTGTGTGAAGGGGCCTGGCAGCTGGGTAGTTGGAAAGTGAACTGTCATAGATGAATCAGGTCCAGCACGGTCCCGGTGTGCTCTGGAGTGCTGGGAGGGCCTGTTGAGTCTCGGCACCAACTTCTTATTTAATGTCAGTGAGAACGGACCACAAAATACAACAAACCCATATTAAGAGTTTATTGGTAGGGAGTAAGGAAGTGGGGTGTGTATGATTGGGCCTGCCTTGAAAGAGACATGACAGGAGAGAGAGAGCCAGGAACAGGCAGAGCTTGCTTTTAAAGGGGGTCTCAGTGCATGTGTACAAAGGCTTGCATAGCTACTCAATGCATGTGCATAGGTTATGTAGTAACATATGGCCATAAGACCCTGGGCTGATAATGCATGTGCAGCCATAGGACCCTGGGCTGGCTAGACATTTGCCTGAAATGCTAACACCTGGGAGGCTGCAACCAAGAGAGATAATCCCTTTGACTACCCTGGACCCCCTCAAGGATGTACAGTTTCCCTCAAGAAACTAAGGAAACCAATCACCCATGACTGACACTATCACTAGACACCCCCCCCTGTCCCCAAGACTATAGAAACAATAAAGATAGCTGAGAGTCACTCTCAGACAAGCCAAGCTGCAAAGACTCTAAGATGGAACCTGCTGCCCGGAAGTAGCAGAAACCGGTCGAGCTGCCTGCAAGGGGTTTAGACCAACCACAACCCCAGGAAAGGATACTCTCCAATCTGCCGAGCTGCCTGCAGGCTGTGCAGTGTGCTCCAGGTTCCCAGCTTTTGTGAGATGTCACCCATGTTGGGTTGGGCTTTGGTGATGCAGCTAGCTGTCTTTGAGTCATTTCTGCTCCTATTTCTGCCCCCTCACACACATTTCTGTAAGTAACCCTAATAAATAACCTCATTGGTTCACCATGTTGGACTTTGGTGATATCCATACTTTGGTCTGTCATAGGCTGTGGTGATATATTGTACACCCTAATAAAGCTTGCCTTGAGGGTCAGAGGACAGAGCCAGCCTCTAGATTAGACATAGAGGCCAGACAGTGGTGGCACACACCCTTAATCCTATCATTTGGGAGGCAGAGATCCATTTGGATCTCTGTGAGTTCAAGGCCACACTGGAAACAGAGCCAGGCAGTGGTGGTGCATGCCCTTAATACCAGGAAGGGACATAGCTGGCCAGAGAAAGATATATAAGGTGTGAGGAAACAGGAACTAAAGCAGTTCGTCTGAAACCCTTTCCTGTGAGGACACAGCGGCTTTCAGTCTGAGGAAACAGGATCGGCTGAGGAGTTGGTGAGATGAGGTTGGCTGTGGCTTGTGCTTCTCTGATCTTTCAGCTTTCACCCCAATATCTGGCTCCAGGTTTGTTTGCTTGTTTGTTTGTTTTTAAAGACCATCTAAGATTCGA
Source organism: Peromyscus aztecus (assembly GCA_902168405.1). Classification (NCBI taxonomy): domain Eukaryota; kingdom Metazoa; phylum Chordata; class Mammalia; order Rodentia; family Cricetidae; genus Peromyscus; species Peromyscus aztecus. The sequence goes on along the minus strand of CABHPQ010001434.1, from coordinate 2,219 downwards.
ACAATAATGGGCTCCCAATCTGGGGTGAGTGTGTGTGTGTGTGTGTGTGTGTGTGCTGCATCTCTCCAGGAAAAGTCTGTTACAAAACAGAGATCTAGAGGCACAGGACAATCCCCAGATCTTTCTAGTAACATGACTACACACACACACACACACACACACACACACACACACACACACACACAGAGGCAAATCAATCTGGGGCTGGAGAGATGGCTCAGCAATTAAGAGCACTTGTTCTTGCAGAAGACCAGGGTTCAGTTTCCAAATAGTGGCTCACAACCATCCATAGCTACAGTTCTAGGGGACCTGATGCCCTCTTCTGACCTCTATAGGCACCAGTCATACATGTGGTACACATACATACATGCAGGCAAAACATTCATACATATATATACATCCATATTATAAATATATATAACATGTATGAATATATATAATACAAACACACATACATATATATACATATATGTTTAGGAAAGAAATCCTCTAACCTATCCTTGTCTGAATAAAGTCACGATGCCATTCCTTGAGCGAGGTCGCCTACCCAGAGTGTCCCTGCTCTGTACCTGGGAAGAATCGCTACAACAGACAGGTTGAGAAGAATCTAGACAGGCAGGCGGTGCTGGGCTCCTCAATTGGCCTACAGCCATTTTAGCAGGCAAACGTACTCTGCTTTTCTCTCACTAACCTGTTTTCTGTTATAGGAATGCAGGCTGTGATGTGCTTGCTCTTCCTGGGCAGGGAATCTTGTGCTCACCCTTGTCTCATGGTGCTACTCTGAGCAGTCTAGGCTGAAGTTCCAAAAAGTCCTGTTCCCACTCGGGGATCTATGGTAACTGTGGGATACCCTGGTTTCCCAGTTCTCCGTGGATCACGTGTTCTGTGGATCCCTCATGGATAGGTTACATGTCAGCTATGTTTCTGCAGTAGCCTAGGATCCGGGGCCTTTTTACCATGTTAGCAGACCATACCCAGAGGCCCTGTGACTGCCGGTCCTGATCCCTAGCCCATCATTCAAACATTTTGTCCTTTTCTGACTCTGTGCACAGGCATCCAATCAAATGTGCTAGTTGATGACCAGGTCTCCAGATGGACCATCCGGAGACCTGGTCATCGTGGAGGGCCAGAAAGGGTTGCTGGGACCTAAGCAAGGCAGAGCCTGTGAGGCCTTGGCTAGCAGCCCCCTGAAGGCTTCACCCTTCCAGTGGTAATGTGCTCAAAGACTGGGGCTCCCCTGAGCGCCATTTGGGTGGAATGGGAGGCATTTCTAAACCAGTTACCATTTGTGCTCCAGATTGCAGTACACCCTCCAAGAATGTGTTTTTCCTCTGCCTAATGTTAGTTTTTCTGACAAATAAAACCCTGGTGAGAGGCTGAGTGTACTAGCTAACAGTGGCTACACCACATAGAACAATGTAATTCTGACCCACAAACTCCATAGCAACCGGTCTGGGTAGCCAAACACTACCCTCTGCAGCACTCAGCCGAAGGGTCAGTACTTGGCAGTGACGCTTCCCCACTTTCCATCCGGGCCCCTCCTCCACTGGGAACCACAGAGAGAAAGCCAAGCCTCCCGCAGTCATTAAAATGTCCCCTCTTCTGATCGGCCTGCCTCCAGCTTTCCATGCCAGCAGCCACCAGCCAGGGCAGCCAGGGCACAACGGGAGCCAACGCTTTTCCTCTGCAAAGCTTCCCAGCTCCCTGCCTGCCCTGAGATCCTGCCAGCACCGGGTGGTGGCTGTGGCTGGCGCTCTGGCTGGAGCCCGGGGCCTCTGCCTCTTCTCACTTGAGTGCCCTGTTTGTTCCCACACTAAGTCACCAGCCTCCTGCCCACTTACTGCTTCAGCTGCTTAAGGAGAAATGTCCCCGGCAGAGGGGGGTGATTTAACAATGAGTTAGGAGAGATGGTTCTATTGCCTTTAAAAGACACAGCAAAGGCACAGCAGAGGGACAGAAATGAACCCCCCTCCCCCTTTCCCTCAGTGTTTGACACTGTCTCTGCGTCACCCACACAGATAACATAAATGCAGGTATCCTGAGGACAAGGTTCCATGGCGAATGGAAAATTCAAGAAGTTCTGTAGAGAACCAGTCTTTGGGGATTCCAAAGTCCCTTGATGTCAATGCTGTTTTCCTGCTAATGGCTGAAGCCAACTCCCAATTCATTCTTTCTCTCTCTCTCTCTCTCTCTCTCTCTCTCTCTCTCTCTCTCTCTCT
>CABHPQ010001433.1:77629-87759 GCA_902168405.1 Peromyscus aztecus | reverse complement strand
TTTTTTGGGAGAGATTAACAACAAATATCCCAAAAGTGATAGAATTAAACTTATAAAGAGAGCTAACTGGAATCTCCCTTGAATTGTATGGGAAACAATCATATTTTGAGCATTTTATACAGATGCAAACAAACAAGGAAAGGCAGGTTACAAATCAGAAAATTTAAGTAAAGTGGTTCAAAGACCTTATAATTCTGTCCCAAAATTGGAATTATATGCCATTCTGATGGTATTAATGGATTTTTTGGAAACTCTCAACATAGCTACTGACTCTAAGTATGACAAAAGAATGCTCTTACATATTGAAACTGCAGAATTTATCCCTGGTGAGTCAGAATTAACTTCATTATTTACTCAGTTACAAGAAATAATCAGGAATAGGAAGCATCCTTTATATATAACTCACATCTTATTCCATACGGGTCTGCCAGGCCCTGTAGCACAAGGAAATGATGAGATTGATAAACTATTGATAGGAAATGTTCTGGAGACCTCAGAGTTCCATAAAAAACATCATGTCAATAGTAAGGGTTTAAAAAAGGATTTTTCCATAACCTGGCAACAAGCCAAGGAAATTATAAGGAAATGTCCTACTTGTTCTTTATACAATCAAACTCCACTCTCTACCAGCAGGATGTAACCCAAAGGATACTCAGTGGAATGAAATCTGGCAGATGGATGTGTTTCATTTTGCATAATTTGGAAAACTGAAATACATACACTACACCATTCATACCTATTCAATGGGCAACTTCTCTGAGTTCTGAGAATGCTGAGTCTGTAATCATGCATTTGCTAGAAGTTATGGCCATCATGGCTATACTTGTACAAATTAAAACTGACAATGCTCCAGCATATGTCTCTGGTAAAATGAAACATTTTTTTGCTTATTACAATATAAGCATAGTTCAGGTATACCACATAATCCTACAGGCCAATAGAAAGACCAAATCGAACTCTAAAGGATATACTAAATAAACAGAAAGGGGTAACAATAAAACCCCAGAAATAGATTGCATAATGCTCTATTAACTTTGAATTTTCTCAATGCTAGTGAGAAAGGAATAACAGTTGTGGAGAGACATTGGATAATAGGAAAAAACTACAGAATTAAATCAGCCTATATACTTTAAAGATATACAGACCTCAAAATGATATTATGTTGGGTACAAGGTTTTGCTTTTGCTTCTCCAGGGCAATAAAAACTATGGATACCATCAAAATTGATAAAGGTTTGATTTGAACAAGATAGACCTGTTAATTAAAAGAGGTGATAGTTCATCAACCAGCATGACCATTCAATTTAAACTAACTTATACCACTAACAAATGCTTTTAATTTAATTGGATATAGCTTGCCAAAAAGGAACCTCCCCAAAGTTAGGCTTGGGGAAGGGTTTTTGTTTTTGTCTTTTAGGAGAATGAAGGCTAAGGAATCTGAGGAACACTGGACAAATGAGACATCTGAAGAAAAAGGACAAGTCATCCAGAAAAAAACTCCCAAGAGAAAGAGTAAATGGGCCTATTGGAATATCACATATATAAGAGGATAAAATTTCATAAGTCTTCCTAAATGTTTGTTTCTGCTGTTATCTGCTGACACATGATGCAAATGGTCAGTTCAATTAAAAATTAAAGCTGGCTTTGGAGTTGGAGGGTGGATCTCTGCTTCTCTAAACCCAAGCATGCTTGTTAAAAAAATGCAAATTCCCTGTATCATGTCAGAAGAGCCACCTGATATAGGACAGAAGAAAACCAAAATTAAGGGACTATTCTCTTGCCACTAATCTCATAATTCTTTGGTTTTATTTTGACTCTTTGAAATTTTTCTTAAGGTATGAATTTTATATCAAAATTTATAGGATCTATATATTAATCTTTTGTCATGATGTTAATGGTCATATAGAGTACTAATTAATCCTAGAAAAAGGCTTCATCTAGCTTCTTGTACATGATTTCAGGTTTGAGTCTCTATCAGTTTTCTGCAGTGAACCATGACTAGTGCCTAACAGTGACTTTGAAGTCTTCAAAAAAATGATGGGGACTTACAATGATGATTCCATCAGGACAATGAAAATACCAATTGTTAGAGACCGATTCCGGGCAGCTGTGTCACCTTCCTTGATTTATCAAACCTCGTAAAAGCAGGACCTGGTACAGCCGACTTCAGGATTTACAATTAGATAAGACCTCCTGAAACATGTATTAATTAACCCACGACAGGGGCCTGGCACCGGCCGACCAACCGAGGGGATTTACGACTAGATAAACCTTCTAAACAGATGCTAATCAGCCAGCTAGGGGCCTGGGACCAAAGTGACCTCACCTTAACCCTCCCTTAGAAATCTCCACTCTTCTCTCCTTGCTCTCCCTGCTTCCCTCTCCCCGCCTGAAAGCCCTGTATGAAGCTTCAGCACTCATTTTAATAAACGGAGCCTTGACGCGACACAGACTGACTCTTGTCAATTATTAAAAGTGCCTGGCTCCCTTCTCTTCCTTCCCCATGGCTTCTTTCAGGTGTTTCCTGGCCCGAGACCCACGAATAACTGGACCTGCTGGACGGGTCAACCAATAAGTTGACAAATACCAACTAAAGATTGGCTTTGGACTACAAACTGCTTGGGATAATTTTGAGATGGCTAGCTGAGATGATATAGCCTCCCAGACTACTCAAGTAAGGACGTGAGACAAGCCCTGCATTTTCCCATTATGCAGAGACTGGACAACAAATGATACAGCTACCTCTCCCAGAGTATAACAATTAACCCCAAATTTTTCTTTTCAGGATGCCTTAAAGATGCCTTTACCCCAAGACAGCAGGAAGTATTTTTAAGAACATGACACCCACATTTCCAAGAGGTGGTGTGGGTGGTTTTTGGTCTTTCCATGGGTTATGGATAATTGTCATTATTTAGGGTGGTTGGTTACAAGTTGTTATTGATAGTGGTCAGAAAAAAAAAGCTAAAAAGGAGATTAGCTTCAGGGTTTATATTTGAAAAAAAAAGAAAAAGAAAAAAGAGGATATAGATAAGAGATAGATAATTGAATCTACTCTTAAAAGAAAGAGATATAGAAATAATAGGATAAAAGGGTAGATTATTGAGTCTACTCTGAAAAGAAAAAGGGTAGGGTATAGATATAAGATAAAAAGTTAGATTATTGTATCTACTTTTAAAAAGCAACTACTAGTTTTAAATATTTTACATTGGATTGAATTTTTGTATATTATATACAAATTTTTTATATTGATATAAATTTGAGATTGATTTTGTTAGAAAATACTGTACATATACTTCTAATCTTATTCAAGGTATTGTACCTATACAGTTCATTTAGCACATTGCTAGTCCTTGAAAGTTATTATTACCAACTAATTAGGATATAGGAAATGCAAGTTAATAGTCTTTACAATCAAACTTGTAGTCATATTGGATATGTTTTCAAGGTTAAACAGAAATATATTTTAGATAGACAGGTCATTTTCAAACACTTCAGAGATCTATAGGATATGGCATTTAAGATGTTTTAATAATGTAGTTTTTTTTCCTTTTTTTTGACTATGAGACATGTCTGCTCCTGGTAGCACCAATCTACTTCAGAGAAGATGATGGGCATTGAAGAAACTCCATATGGAGTTTACTTTCTTTGTGGCAAAAATTAGCTACTGGGCAAGAAAATGCTGTTACATCAACTGCTGACAGTATGCTGTCCAAAATGGACAAGCAGGACACAAAAGAAAGGACAGCTCCATCTTGCCAAGATAAAGTAGGACAGCCTTTCAGAAAATCCTGCTTCACAGAAAAGTCTGTCAGGTATGTTTGGCCTGTAGGCCGAAGATGGATGCCTCAACCTTGCAGAGGAACCTTGGGTGACTGTCCAGGCAGCCAGCTGTTTCTGTCATTTCTCACATTTTTTGGAAGTCCCTTTTTTGCAGTTCCTACTTAGTTAATATTATTTCCTTCTTGGGTCTCTGAGGGAGTTGAAGATTAAATAGTTACAGTTTTCCTTGTTAACAAATTCAGAAAAGAAACTCACTAAAGAGGTGTAAAGTGTGCAAGTTTGAAAGACATCAAAAGATATTTTTGGTTGCTAATATAAGTTAGGATAGAACATGAATTAGGTATAACATTTTGGACTCATGAAAAATAGGACAAATAATGGAGTATTTTCTCTGAATTTGTCAAATGTTAATGTTAATTCTTGACTGTATATATTATATATTGTAGATGTAACCAACTGTCTTATTAAATAAGAAGCACAGAGCCAATGTAAAGATAAAAGCCCAAGAGGTCAGAGCTAAGAGCCTTACCTGCCTGCTGCAGCTAACTTCTTTAGCCAAGAGACCTCTCCGAAAGAGGAGCTACTTCCTGTGTGTTTGTCTTTATAGAGACTTCCTGTTTTGCCTTCTCATTGGTTGTAAACCCAACCACGTGACCGTCTCGTCACTGCCTGTCTGTAGGTCACTCCAGGTCTTCTATGGTTGGTATTGAGATTAAAGGCGTGTGTCTCCAATGCTGGCTGTATCCTTGAACACACAGAGATCTACCTAGTTCTGCCTACCAAGTGCTGGGATTAAAGGCGTGCGCCCCCTTCAGCAAATTCTACTGGAGTGCACCACCACAACTGGATTTCGCTATGGCTTGCTAATAGCTCTGACCCCTAGGCAACTTTATTTATTAACATACAAATAAAATCACATTTCAGTACAAATAAAATACCACTATAATATATAGTTATTACACTTATTGTATAGATTTTTTTCTTATATTAGTTATAACCTTCTTTTATTATTTTAGACAAATAAAGGGAAATATGATGCTATATTGTGTTCCCCAATAAAGCTTGCCTGGGGTTCAGAGGACAGAGTCAGCCACTAAATTAGACAAAGAGATCAGGCAGTGGTGGCACACACCTTTAATCCTATCACTCTGGAGACAGAGATCCGTCTGGATCTCTGTGAGTTCAAGGCCACACTGGGCTACATGAGAGAAACAGAACCAGGCAGTGGAGACACATGCCTTTAATCCCAGGAAGTAATATGTCAGGACACAGAAAGGTATATAAGGCATGAGGAGCAGGAACTCACTCTCTTTAGGCTGAGGATTTTGTAGAGGTAAGCTAGTGACTGGCTGTTCTGCATCTCTGATTTTTCAGTTTCACCCCAATATCTGGCTCTGAGTTTTTTATTATAAGACTTTTTAAGATTTGTGTTACAACACTCAATTAAATGTTTTCCTTTATAAGAGTTGCCATGGTCATGGTGTCTCTTCACAGCAATAGAAACCCCCCTTTTTTATATTTATATATAGATTCACTCTGTAAGCACCATTCCTCTAGAGAACCCTGACTGAAACACAGACTAAAGAATACCACATCTTGTAAGAGATAATGTTGGGCCAAAGAAGTCAGGCATTAAAAAGTACATGTTGCTTTCCTGTAGTTTTATCAAACACAAACAGAGTTAAAGCTAATCAATAGCCTTAGAAGGACAACCTTGGCATGGTTGTAGTTGGAAGAGGGTAATCAAGGAGTTTCTCGTATACTGGTTCCATGACTTTTGGCCTCAGTGAAAATTCCATGCTTTTATTTTGTCAAAATGTATCAAGCTATGCCCTTAAGGTTTTGTACTTAAGAGATTTCTTTTGCGTGTTTGTATGTGTCTATGGGTTCAGCATGTATGTATATACACACATATGTGAACATGTCTGTATGGTGATATTTCATTTGTACTGAAATGTGATTTCATTTTTATGTTAATAAATAAAGTTGCCTGGGGGTCAGAGCTAATAGCAAGCCATAGCAGAAGCCAGGTGGTGGTGGTGCACACCTTTAATCCAGATCACATGACAGGCAGATCTCTGGGTGTTCAAGGATACAGCCAGCATGGAGACACATGCCTTTAATTTCAATACCAACCATAGAAGACCTGGAGGTCTGTATAGACAGGCAGTGATGAGGAGGTCATGCGGTTCAGTTTATAACCAATGAGAAGGCAGAACAGAAAGTCAATAAAAAGATACACAGGAAGTAGGTCTCTTTCTCAGGAGAAGGACAACAGTGGCAGCGAAGGGTAAGAAAGGGTTTTTAGTATCAGCTCTTAGCTACTACTCTGACCTTTTGGGCTTTTAATTCTGCATTTGGCTCTGTGTTTCTTATTTAATAAGACTGTTACATCTACATGTCTGTGGAAGCTGGAATTCAGCCTTCAGCATCATTTCCTCACATGCTATTTGTTAGAGACAAACAGAGAATAATCTTAGTGTCTCACAAAGGAACATATGAACACAGTGAGAACAACCCGGCAAGGCAATTCCATTTGTAAAAAAAAGGTGTGTCAGAACCCAGACCGGGCTCAAAGCATACCGGGCCAAGATGGCTTCTGCCTGTCATTCCTGTCACAGGTGGTGACTTCGTCTCATCCCATTGGTGGGAGCTCAACTTTACAATCTGATGAAATTGGCCAATCAGCACAAAGGGGAAGGGACAGTTCAGGAAATATAAGTCCTTACCTTGATTTCAAAAACAAAACAAAACAAAACAGCCTATTTACCTTTGGCAGAAAAAACAAACAGAAAATGTTTCTCATACCGTCACCTTGTTTTTTTTTTTTTTTTTTTTTAAGACATAGTCTCTCACTGAAACCCGGGGCTCATGAGTTAAGCTAGGCTGACTGGTTAGCTAACTGCAGGGATTTGCCTGTCTGCCTCTCCAGAGCTGGGTTACAGATGTGCACCACCAGACCCAGCTTGGCTTTGGTTGGTTGGTAGGGATTGAACTCAGGTCCTTGGACTTGAATGGCAATGACTTCATTAGCAGAGCTATTTCTGTATTTCTTTATTTTATTTATTTTTCCCCCTGAGGCAGCATCTCACATAGACCAGGCTAGTCTCAAACTCCAAACTCACTATGTAGCCAAGGATAACCTTTAACTTTTGATCATCTTGCTTCTACCTTCCAAGCTAGAGTTACAGGTGTGTACTACCATGCCTGGTTTATGAGGTGCTGGGGATCAAACCCCTGGTCTTGGGTGTGTTAGGCAAATATTGCACAACCCAGCCACATGAGATTTTGTACTTTTCTGAACTGGTAAGTATACCAACAAAAAGTTTTTTCTTATTTATGTATATGAGTGCTCTACTTGCACGTGTGCCCGCATGACACAAGAGGACATCGGATCCTATCAAAGATGGTTGTGAGCAACCATGCGGTTGCTATGACTTGAACTCAGGATCTCTGGAAGAGCAGTCAGTGCTCTTAACCTCTGAGTTTTTAACAGAAGGAATTAACGATAAAAACACACTATATAGTGTAGAAAGCAATTGCAAAACAAAACAGCTCCTGAAGGGCACTTGGAGATTGACCAGGAAGCAAGTGCCCTCCCAGGCTGGAGAAACCACAGCCAAGCGGCTCTCTTCTTGGTTGGGCCTATAATTGGCCCTCCAAGCCCTGGACCTACTGGGTCTATTTTAGCAAGAAGGCTGCCTGTGGTGTGTATCTGATTGCACTCCTTGTCCAAACCCTTGGCTGGCCAGGCTCTATGGGGAATCCCGTCGGGCCAGTTTAACAACAGTCCCCTACCGGAGATGTCTAACGAGGTCACTCTCAGTTCTTTTCCCTCCGCTGACCCTGTGGCTCTGCTGCTTGTTGGCTGGAAACCCTAGCTGGCTTTGCTGTGTTTGGAGCTGAAGTCAGCTGTACACTGAGACTTGCTTCCCAGGAGCTCGGGTGTAATCTTCCTGCCATTTGTATCAAGTGTCCAGCATGTCGTTTCTCTTTTACACCAGCAGCCATGTGTAGATGTCCTTGACTACAGGAAGTGAGGTAGGAGGGAGGAGAGCTGCTCTGGTTCCCCCCTTCTCCCCTACTTCCTGACATCCAGGCTTGGTGAGGCCTTGGGTTTGATACCCAAGGGGGGAAAGTATCTAAGTGACATCAGAAGGAAAAGTGGTAAGTTCTAAGCTTTGTACTCCTATGATTTAATATCTACCTATAGAAGAAAATACCTAAATAGGGGTCACACAAAAGAATTTGAATATACCAATTTCTTTAGCTTTTTTAAAATTAATACATGTTACTTATTTACTTATCTATTATCTATCTATCTATCATCTATCAATCTATCAATCTATCTATCTGTCTATCTATCTATGTGTATGAGTGTTTTGACTGTGTATATGTATGTACCACATTCATGCAGTACTCATGGAAGGCAGAAGACATGGATCCCCTGAACTGGAGTTATAAACAGTTGTGAGCCACCATGTGAGTGCTGAGAACCTAACCTGGATCCTCCACAAGAGGGCCCTGAAAAATACAAATTTCAAAAACAAAACAAAACCCCACACCAGGAGATGGGGTTATGTGTACTCAGTCGGCGTAGTGCTTGCCTAGCCTGGACAAGGCTCTAGATTTGATCCTCAGCACAACGTAAAACTGGGCATGGTGTCTCATACTTACAGTCTCAGCACTTGGGAGCTTAAAGTAGGAAGATCAGAAGGTCACTGTTGTGCCTTTAGTCCTAGCACTTGGGACACAGAGGCAGGTGGATACCTGTCTAAATAAATGCGTAAATAAATTAAAAAATAAAAGAAGTTATCTGTGACTGTCCTCAGCTACATTGCAACTTCTTGCTTAGCTTGGACTTCATAATACCTCTTCTCAAAAACAAAAAAAACCCACAAAACCATTGTTTATTTGTGTTTCCTCCAGACATTTTAGATTTAAGGATACATCAAGCTGAAAGTGAGGGGGTGATAAAAGGAGATCAACAGAAAGAAGTTAAAAGACAGCAGAAATGGCTATCCCATCCTTGCATTAGACAAAGCAGAGTCCGAGTCAAAAGTTGTCACAGGGGCCAGAGAGAGGGCTCAACAGTTAGAATCCAAGTCTGTCTTCTCCCTGGGTGGAAGTAAAAACATAGAAAGAGGAGGAGGAAGAAGAGGAGGAGGAGGAAAAGAAGAAAAAGGAGAGGAGGAGAAGGAAAAGGAGGAGGAGGAGGAGGAAAAGAAGAAAAAGGAGAGGAGGAGAAGGAAAAGGAGGAGGAGGAGGAGGAGGAGGAGGAGGAGGAGAAGAAGAAGAAGAAGAAGCATACTCATACAGTGGTACATTATTCAACCTTAACAAAGAAGGAAACATGGCCTCTTGACAACACCATGTATGAACCTGAAATGCATTGTCTTTAGTGAAAGATAATCAAACTCAGAATCAAAGAACAGGAGCTAGAAATACAGCACAATGATAGAGCACTTTAAATCTTATTTATATTTATTTTATGAGTGTTTTGCATGCATGTGTGTATGTGCACCACATGTGTGCAGTGTCCTCAGAGGCTAGAAGAGGGTGTCAGGTCTCCTGGAACTAGAATTACAGATGACTGTGAGCTTCTGTGTAGGTGTTGGTCAACAAGCCCAGGTCATCTGGAAGAGCAGGGAGTGCCCATAACCACTGAGCGTTGTCTCCAGGCTCTAGAGCACTTTTCTAGCATGCATGAGATCTTGGACTCAGTCACAGTACAACAATATCAGAGAATGGGATAGCAAGTGAGTCAGTGGTTGCCAGAGACTGAATGGCAAAATGTCAAATGGGACAAGGTCTTATTATGTAAGATTTATAAGTATTGGGGGCTGGAAATACAGGTCAATCTGTGGAGTGCTTGCAAGCATGCAGGGAGCCCTGGACTCAATCTCCAACACTGAATAAACTGAGTGTGGTGGATAGACTTTCAAAGTCATCCTCAGCTACGCTCCTAGTTCCAGACAGCTTGAGGTAAAGACTATCTCAAAAAGTGGTGAGGGAGGGCTGGGGAAATGACTCAGTGGACATGAGTGCTTGCTGTGCTGACATGAGCACCTGAGCTCAAACCCATAGCACCCATATCAAAAACTGGGTATGCCTGTGTGTGTACCCATCCTTAGGGATAGTAGAGACAGGGAGTCATTGAGATCTGCTGGCCACCACCCAAGCTCCATGTTCAGTGAGAGATGCTGTCTCAAGGGAATAAGGTAGAGCAAGACCCCTGATGTCCTCTCCTGGCCTCCAAGTGTGCTCCTATATGCACATCATACATACAGATACATATTCATATTCTCTCTCTCTCTCTCTCTCTCTCTCTCTCTCTCTCTCTCTCTCTCT